>UCOL01000077.1:0-119942 GCA_900474335.1 Ormyrus nitidulus
CGTGGTGCAACTAAATTAGCGGATATGGTGGCTGAGAATACAGTAGGAGCATTAGCACAGAATAGTCAGCGCGATAACGCCCAAAGTTTAGCGACTGATTTGGGTGTCGGTGTTGCTGGTAGTGGATTAGCCAGAGCGATTACCCCTATTTTAGGAAAAGCTTATGATGCTGTTAGTAATAAAGTGAATAGTGCGCCAGGTCGTGAGGTTCAGCAAGCAACCAAGCAAGTTACTAGTGGTAGTCCTGTTGGCGTTGATACAGCAACAAATGCGGCAGTAAATAAGCAATATGGTAATGTCTCTGATTTATTCAGGCACGATAAAGAGCTAACCGATTCTGCTAAAACTCTCGGGATCGAACCAGAACAAATGTTTGACGCCTATCTCACTAAAAATAAAGTCGGTCAGGAATTTCAAACTCAGATGGCTCTCGTTCCTGACAGTGAGCTTTCAGTGGTGAGAAAAGAATCTTTAACGGCACTAAATAACAGTGCTGAAAACCTTCTTGATAGCTTGGGAAGAAGAAATTTATCCGATATGGATGATGCTTTAGTTGGTCGATACAATATGACCATCAAGGGGCTAAAAGAGCAAGAGAAAAGGCTTTATAAGAGTATTAATAGAAAGATACCAGAAAACTCAATGGTTAACGCTAATTTAACCGAAGAAAAACTAACAAAATGGGCAGATAAGCGAGGGGGCTGGGAATATTTATCCCCCATGGAGAAGGAAGTTTTTGAGGCTGTAGCCCCGCTTGGTGGCCCTAAAAATAGTGGTGCCTTAACCTATGAAAGACTTGACCATTTAAGGAAAAAAGTAGGGAAAGAATACGATAAAGCCGATACGCCTTTTGGTAATGAAAGAGCAACAAGAATGAAAGATCTTTATAGCACCTTATCTGACGATATGCATGTTATAGCCAAACAGTACGGAGTTGACGAAAAGGTTAAGTTAGCTAAACAAATTGGTGCTCAACGATTTAAAATTCAAAAAGCATTTCAAAATGTTGCGGGTAAAACGCTGGATAAATCAATAACAAACCAAGTGACGAATGCGATATCAAATCTTGCGAAAGGAGAAAAAGCCCAATTCTACAAAGTAATGAATGCGATCCCTGAAAAGCAAAGGCATCAGGTAATAGCCACTTCACTGAATGATATTTTCAGTAAAGGGACAAAAAAATCCTCAGATAATATGTTTACGGGTATGGTAGATACCTGGGCTGCAATGAAAGATAAAGGCACAGAAAAAACACTGTATCGATATCTGTCACCGGATGCGCGTGCGTCTCTGGAATCGATGTATAGGCTAGCGAAAAATGTGCAGCAAGCTAATCGATATTGGATCCCAACGGGCGTTACGGGCAGATTTACTGAAAAATTCCCTGATAATATTGGATTTTCAGGAAAAATGAACTACATCGGAGAACTTCTTACTGGAGATAGAGGAGGATGGATCGGAAAAACCTTGGCGACTGGAGCAGCCGCAAAAACAGGCGGTGCATCATTTATTGCCGGACAGACACTAAAGCAAACGTCAGGGAGCTCAAAGGGAAGAGGGTATAATGCAGTAACTGAAATGATGATGTCCCCTGAATGGAAGCGGCTAGTATCATCATCAAATAAACCCGTTGCTCAACAAGAAGTCATTGCGCGAACCGTTGAAAGGAATATCGCTAAAACAAGATGGTGGAAAGAAATATATAGACAACTGCCAGCGGCTGAGAAGCAAAAGATATTTCGTCTCGGAATTATAGGCTGGTTCTCAGGAGAAGAAAAACAATAACTGTTTTTTCTTCTCCCCTCACAGCTTTTTATTATTCATAATATAAAAGAAATAAACAAACAAGAGTAATTCCCATGTAGTAAACCACATATTTATCACCTAAAAATTAATTATCTTCACTGTATGCAGGCATTCCATATAGTGGAAAGTTTTATGCACGGAGAAATACATGCCAAACATTAACCCTAATGTTGTCGTGAGTATGCCTGCTCAGTTATTTACGCTGAGACGAAAATTTCAGGCATGCGCAAACGGTAAAATCTACATCGGTAAGATTGATACCGATCCGACTGTACACCAGAATCAAATCCAAGTATATCTTGAAAATGAAGATGGCTCAACGATACCCGTTGCGCAACCGATTATCATTAATCAATCTGGATTTCCTGTTTATAATGGCCAGATATCCAAATTCGTCACAGTAGAAGGCCACTCAATGGCTCTCTATGATGCTTATGGGGCACAACAGTTCTATTTTCCAAATATATTAAAGTATAACCCTGATAGATTTAAAGAACAGGCGGAAAAGTATATTCAGTATATTGAAAAATTAAAGGGAACGATTAAACAAACGACAGGTGACTCAACAACCGATGTGATAAGCCAAAAAGCCTGTACCGATACTTTTGCTAAAAAAAGTTCAACTGAAACTTTAAAGATTGGAAGATTACAGGTTAAGTCTCCTAGTACTCATGGATATCTAGAATTAATCGCAGCTAATGGAAACACTTGGCGCATAGGTTCTAATAATAATGACCAACGTTCATATTTTGAAAAAGTTGGAAAATTTAGTATTTATTTACCCGAAAAAGCAGGAGTTCTTGCATTACAAGGAGATAATTACACTAAATCCGAAGTGGACTCTAGGATTAATGCTATTAAATGGACAGCAAAAAAATCGGCAAATGGTTGGCTGAAAGATCCGAATACGGGCCTGATTATTCAATGGGGTAGCGTGCCTAAAAATGATATTTCAAGAAAGTTATTTCCTATGGCTTTTCCAAATACCTTAGCCGGAATGGGATTAGCTAATTTCAATTCAAATTCTAATCTATCTCAAATGCATGCACCTAATATAATGGATGCGGATAGAGTTGGATTTAGCATGCGTCAGAGTAAAGTCACTGAGGGATCTAATGCTTCTCCATTCACTGATATGAGATGGATAGCAATAGGATGGTAATTATGAATTTAGTAAACGAAGAAACTTATTATTTTGGCCAGAGAGAATTAGCCTGGTTCGCCGCTTCAATGAAAAAGGATTATATCGAAGCGGGTAGCTGGGATGATAAAGCCAAAGCAGTCCCCTACAGCGTTTATCGTGAATTTGCGCTTAATCCGCCCCCTATCGGTAAAACGTTAGGGATCAGTGACAAGGGTGACCCAATTTGGGTAGATATTCCTCCTAAAACGAAGAAAGAATTAATCGCAGAAGCTGAGGATAAAAAAAGCGCGCTAATGCAAGGTGCAAGAGAAGTTATTTCACCGTTGCAAGATGCGATTGATTTGGAGATGGCGACTGAAGAAGAGAAGCAAAAACTGACAGAATGGAAAAAATATCGCGTACTGCTTAATCGTGTCGATACCTCAACCGCGCCTGAGATTGATTGGCCTAAGAAGCCCGAATAGCCCCATTACAGGGGCATCCTATTAGCAGCGTTGGAGGAAGTGGGTCAATTTCGCTTTATGCCAGTTTTATAGTGCACCATTTAGCATTAGCTGGTTATCCTGTGTAGTCTGAGATAACAAAGTTTCTATCTCATCGATAACTTTGTCAGCATTTTCACGTTTGCGGATAATGCGTTTAATCGCTGTTTTTTCTGCATCAGCTATCACATCTTGAAGCGCTTCCGTGACATGCCAGATACGCTCACATTCAGAAGCGATAGAAGGGACTAGCCGAACTTCCATCGGATAAGGTGAGGGAATGCCGGTGACTTCTCTTAGTGCATACCAGATAGCATTATTCCATGCATCTCTGAAACGAAAGTTTTGTGTCATCAGCGCAATGATACGGGCGAGATTTTGCGTATCTTTGTTGCTGAACTTTTCGTGAGCTTCCGGTTGGTGTTTAGGGTGTTCGTATTTTCCAGTTTTACGGATGGATGGAAGAACTTCATTTGTTACCCATTTGCGAAAACGATGAGGGAGGGTTCCTTGTTTGACTGCATCACGACAACGTAGTACTAAAGTGTACATGCCTGATTCAGAGATTATGTTAGTGTCACGATTTTGAACAACACCATTTGAGCTGGTGTAAGTTAAACTTACGTCAGTTTTTTCATCTTCATCTAAAGGTTTTAATGCCATACGAGAATTCGCAAGTTTTAACGCGTCACAAACATCCTGAGCAACAAACCATGGCTCATTGTTTATCATAACAGTACGGATTATGTGATTCTCGAAAGTAAATGGTGTGGTAGATAATGTTGTCATAATGACCTCATACGGTATTTAAGGATATTGCTACCATTTAAGAGGCTAATCTTGGGTGGTAGCCCAGACAGGGTTAGCCTTACCGGATACCGTACCGGCGAACCTTACGGTTCCCCTACCTGAGCCACCATAGAAGTGGACTAAGGCGCATAAAAAAACACGCTACTGCGTGTCAATTTACGACACGGTATTCCAGCGAGAGGCTAATCCCGACATCTGATTTTGCAGATGCAAGTAAACTATAGCGCATGATTTCTTCTTTCGTCAATGGGTATTTTATATTCTTAGTTAAACGAATGACTAAGGTTATTTGGGAGTTAAAAAAGAGGGTGAATTTAAACTTAGATTTCAGTCAAAATTTGGTAAAATTAGAACTCACTATAAGTTGTAAGTAATTGATTTATAGTGAGTGAAATCGCTTGTTTTTGCGTGTAAATACGTATATTAAATGAGCTGTATTTTTATAAGTAATTGATATACAAGTATTTTATTTTTATTTACCATCTTCTATCTCCAAAGAGAGTAAAAAACCCCGTTGTGCTAATGTTGTAGTTAAATTTTGCTTTACCCGAGCTAATACGCGATATTGAACAGAGTTAGCCGGTTTCAACTGTAAATGTACCGCCCCCTGTTTTTGCCAGCGCGCAATGATCACCATGCCCATCATCGGGCCATTTAATAATCGATAAGTTAAACGATTACCCTCACGTAATAGATATACATTATTTAATGTTGCTGAGCTATTGCGATAAGCCAGTGTCTCTGATACCGAAGACCAATCTGACACTGACGTAGTGTTATCAGGCTGTTGAGCTAGCAAAAAACGTTCAAAACGCTGTTTTAATTCGGGATCAGCCTCCCGGCGGCGTTGAATATTAGGCACCCTACTCGCGGTGATAACATTACGCTCAATCATATTAGTCATTCATCACCTCTTTCAGTTTTTCTTGGTTTTTAATCATCAGCAGACGTTGTTTAGCCAGTTGCGCCTTTTGGCACTCTAATTCAACGATCGTCTCACGTAGTTGAGCGATACGCTCTTTTAGGGCTCGCTCTGCCAGATAAACTTCCCGCATAGATTGCTTAAACAATGCCAGTTGGTCACGGGAAATGGTTTCATTTGGCAATGAAGGCGTGGCTAAATCGTGCCACAGTTTCATCCGTTGCTGTTCCAACTCGGCAAGAGTTGCTTGTAGCGCTTGCTGCTCACGCTCAATTTGTTGCCATTGAGATTGCAAACTTATTTCTCGCTGCTGTCGTATTTGCAATAATCTTTTAATAACAACGCGCTCAATGGCAGAGAATTGATTTTTCATAGACCTTAAACCAATTGGTTAAGATTTTCTATCGTCTGGCAAAATGAAACCCATTCATCGCTATCCTGACGAAGAAATTGATTAATTGGGTGATTCTTTTCAATTGCTTCATCAGTATCTTTATCTTGCCCTGATTGATATTCACCAACACGAATTAATAGCTGAACATCTTGAAAAAGTGCTCGCAATTGGCGTAAGCGACGTGCATGTAAGCTATGGGTTTTACTAACAATGTTATCCATAACTCGACTCACACTGGCGTTCACATCGATGGCGGGAAAATGTCCTGCGGCAGCTAATTGGCGTGATAAAACTATGTGCCCATCTAAGATAGAACGAACCTCATCAGCGACAGGCTCATTCATATTATCACCTTCTACTAACACGGTATAAATAGCACTAATACTACCCACCTTAGCTGGGCCTGCCCGCTCTAATAAAGCAGCCATATGAACAAACACACTAGGCGGAAAGCCATTGGCAACCGGAGGTTCCCCTGCGGCTAAACCAATTTCCCGTGCTGCGCGCGCAAAACGAGTCAACGAATCCACCAGCAACAATACCTGTTTGCCTTGATCACGAAAATATTCAGCAATGGTGGTTGCCGTCAAAGAAGCTTTCATTCGCTCTAACGGCGGGCGATCCGAGGTGGCGACGACTAATATGGTTTTTTTTCGTGCGGTAGCAGGTAAATGATTATCGAGAAATTCACGCACTTCACGTCCACGTTCACCAACCAAAGCCAATACTACCACATCGGCTTCACAGCCCCGAGCTAACATACCGAGTAGCGTACTTTTGCCACCACCGGCGGCGGCAAAAATACCGATCCTTTGACCAACACCCAGCGTCAAAATACCATCTATCGCTTTGATACCCGTTGGCAAAACTTCGCTAATTAACTGACGTGTTAATGGATCTGGCGCCGCGTTATGATTACTACGCCATTCACCCGCGATCGGCATTTTTTCTAACGGCCGCCCTAAACCATCCACAATGCCACCTAATAAATGCTCGCCTACCCGCACGCGATGACCATGGCCCAAACGTTCTACACATGCGCCGGAGACTAATCCAATGGTAGAGTCAAACGGTGACAACCAAGCTTCTTGTGCTTTGATGGTAACAACCTCGGCCGCTAATCGATTATCAATCAGGCATAATTCACCTTGCTTAGCGCCTGGCAGTGTCACTTTAACTAAATTAGTCGAGACTTCCTGTACTTTACCAAGACATCGATAAGGAAGAATATCCGTCAACGGTTGAAATAGAGGAGTGGTCATCGCTTGAATGATTTTTGCTTTATCCAGTGAGTGCATCCAGTTTCTCCCCCATAATATCAACCTGAGCCAAGACTTTAATATTGGCATCTTCACCAATTTCTTGGAATGAAAGTACGGCGGTTGTTGCCAATGCAGGCTCGATAATTTTGCGTAAATAACGACGTACATCCAATGAAGTTAATACCACACAAGCGACCTGAGTGGGTAATTTTTGTTTTATGGCCGCAATAATCTGCTGCTCTTGGGCCGGCTCAAGGGCACAATAAGATCCTATCGCTGATTGACGGATAGATTCGCGAATACTATTTTCAATCCCATCACCCACTAACAACATAGGGATCCAGCCCTCTTCGCTAGTAAAGCGCCGGCGAATATGACGGCGAAGTGAAACGCGAACATACTCGGTCAACATTACGGTATCTTTTTCTTTTGAACCCCATTCAACCAGTGTTTCAAAAATGGTTCTTAAATCACGAATAGAAATTTGTTCTTCAACTAAACGTTGCAAAATATCAGTCACTTTACTAATTGGCAGTAAGCGCTGCAATTCTTTCACTAATTCGGCATAACGCATCTCCATCGCATCCATGAGATAACGCGTTTCCTGTACGCCTAAAAACTCTTTACCAAAGTGATAAATTACCTTTTCCACCAAATAGGTAACAATCTCTTCCCCCTTATAACCGGTGTTTGGTGACAATGAGGGAAGATCGCCTGCCAACCAATAAATGGTTTGATGATTAAAAATCAGTTGCTCTTGACGTACTTGAGGTAAATCTATTGGTTGCGTTAATAAAATTGCCGCTGGATCTATCTCTGTCTTAAAGACAGGTTCTTGATATAACAGTATTTGTAATGTGTTTGTCTCTTTTGTATCGACCTGTAACTGTATTTCAGGTAAAGGCAAGCCTAATTTTTCAAATAATTGCCAACGTAAATTTTGCAATTTGTCAGCTATCGTCTCAGTCATTATTTGTTGGCCAACAATAACTAACAGCGGTATTGTGCCTGGCGTCATCTCGCGCGATGCCTGCTCTGTTCCATTCTCTACAGAGGGATAAATCTGACCTGTGCCTTTTTTTACTTTTGCATTGCGCTTCATCCAATAAGAACAACCAAATAGCATTAAGGCTAATGAACCGAATACAAACCAAGGAAAACCAGGGATGATAGCGAAAACCAACAAAATACTAGCGGTCAATTGCAATGACATAGGTTGACTAAGTATCTGTTGTACTAAATCACCAGCCAGATTATTTTTTTTCTCGCCGGGTACCCGAGTAACAATTAATCCTGCGGTTATGGAAATAAGTAATGACGGGATCTGCGCAATTAAACCATCACCGACCGACAAAATGGCATAAGTATTCAGTGCTTCTGTCGCCGACATATTATGTTGGATTACCCCAATGGCAATCCCACCACAAATATTGGCTAAAATAACAATTACGCTAGCAATGGCATCACCTTTGACAAATTTCATCGCACCATCCATGGCACCATAAAGTTGGCTTTCCTTTTGTACCAATGCTCTTTGTCGTTTGGCTTCAGTTGCATCAATAATGCCTGCCCGCATATCACCATCAATACTCATCTGTCTGCCAGGCATGCCATCGAGAGAAAATCGGGCACTCACTTCGGCTACGCGTTCAGAGCCTTTAGTAATAACAATGAACTGTACAATAGTGATAATGGCAAAAATAATGATGCCAACGCCAAGATTACCGCCAACGACAAAATTACCAAAGGTGTACACGATCTCACCGGCATCATGTTGTAATAAGATTAGGCGGCTAGTACTGATAGTTAATGCTAAACGATACAGTGTGGTAATCAACAACATGGATGGAAAGGCAGAGAAGTCAAGCGGATCACGTATATAGATAGCCATCATAAATAAAATGATCGATAAGCCTAAGTTGATCGCGATTAATACGTCAATTAAAGTCGTTGGCAGCGGTAAAATCATCATGAATACTGACAACATTAACATGGCGCTAAGGATAATATCTTGACGTCCTGCAATTTGAGATAACCAACGAGTTATTGACATTATCAGGCAGCTCCTTTAGGTAACTGAGAAAGAAATTGACGCTGTCTTTGACACAAACGAAATAAAAAAAGACCATCACTCTCTTTTGGGCACCATGCACTCACATAAGCTCGGTGGCGAATAATAAATACTCGCTGCGGGATCCCCCAAAATCCCTCCGGTTGATTAATTTTTAATGCTTGTAGGAGATCAAAATCCCCCTCTTTTAACAACCAGCTGGTCATAAGAATACGCTCTTCAATAATTTCAATACGCAGACCAAAAGGTGGCCAGTGGCACTCAATTGCCGTTGAAATTTCGACTATCCGGTGATTGAACAAAGAAAAAAAATGTTCAAGATTACGAGCCAGTTGCAATTTCATCATCTTCCCTCTTTACTATTTATTAAGCATGCTAGAGGAAGCTCTGGCTTCGTATCCGGTAAATACCTGAAATGACCTCACGGCAGGCAAAATGAATTTTGCGCCAACCCGGTTAAAATTAACGAAAAAATATTTATGGGCGCAATACAACGATTAATCCGCCAAAATTAGCTTAATTAAATCAATAAATTATGCTAATCTATAACGATTTCAGGCTGCAAGTTCATTTTTAGATAGCATTGACAAAATCAGGCGACAGCATGTTCAGTTTGGACAAGTGCCTTATCAATATCACCTAAACAGGCTGTTAACTCCTGACCATCGTTCTCTCGCCAATCGTTTAATTGTTGTGCCACCTTATTCACTAATTCAGCGCGCTCTTTTTGCTGTTTGATGTCTATTTTCTGCTGTTCTGTACGTCCCCAATTTTCTAGTTGTTGCATAAAAGATTGTGTCTGATCCTGCTTTGCCACCTGCTTAAGGGAAATATGTTTTTTAATATCGGCTACCTGAATATCTAAATGTTCAGCAACGGTTTTCCCCTCATATTGTTTGTTAATAAATTGCTGTAACGCGTCTTGGATACGCTGTTCGGTCATTTTATCTTGCGCATATTCATATGCCTGACGAAAACCCAGGAAATCGCTATTTTTTAGTAAACTTATTCCACTATAGCCAAAGTAACCACCTACGGTCGCGGCTAACAATGCACCGATGCCTAATACGGCTAACCCTACTCCGCCTGTTCCTACAGTGAATATCAATGCAGCCGCCGCCACGGTGGCTGAAATAGCTGCTGTACCGACAATTGCCGCGACACTAAATAATTTTGCTTTAACATCCATTTTCTGCCAAACATTAGTAGTATCTTGCCACCAACGGCGCAGAGTTCCGACTTTATTGGTTTCAAAACAATCGCGACCTAAGGTACCAATATCTTGCAGTAACTGGCGTTTTATCACATAACCGACTACCGAAGCCGCCCGTTGCTGAAAACTACCCTGTTCACGAATACCGAGCATCAGGGCGTTAACCATCACTTCGGTATTACGATGGTCGGATACCGTTGAGGCTATTTTCTGTTCCAGCCAAGTTTGGACAAAACCGCATATCATGCCGGTTGACCAACCAGCACCTAAAAGTGCTGCCACTGAGCTTATTAAACCACTATGAACGCCGCCTTTTATACCGGCGGCAAGATAAGGTAGTAAATGGGTAAAATGCAATAGTGCGATCATTTCCGGTGACATTGAGTATGATGGCTGTAAGGGAAGTAGCTCTCTGGTCCCCAGCAAAATATCTTTAACTTGATTTTCTACTGTCGCAGTTTGACAAATCGAACTAACCGCAGTAGCAAGTTCAGCACCAAACCAACCACTATTGCCAGTAATAATTTGATAAGCATGGGTAATATTCTTGGCTAGCGCTTGTGACTCCATCGGATGTGCCATTACCCAATGATGCAAATCCCTAAAAGCCGCCAAAATTTCCTGTTTCTTGTCAGTATCCAGCGATTTGATAAATAGGGATGGGCTAATTATTTGATATAGCGCTTGATAAGCTTCCCTTAAAGTTTGCATACCATTTTTAGCTAGTTGGTGCTGTAAAATTAAGGTTTTCAAATCAGGTCTAAATTCACCTAACCATCCTCCCCATTCACCAGTAATATTTTGCACCACCCAATGTTGCCATGCCTGCACATTATAGTAATCGCCCTGCTCTGGATAGCCCTCCATCTTATTTGCCTGTCGATCAAAACGAACTAGTAACAGCAAAGCAGCTTGATACTCATCATCTAGCTGGACCATATCTTGTTCAATTTTTTGTAATTGACTGTCATTTAAGGAGGATCCCTGTGCTGATAGTTCTGCAGTTCGACATTCTTTTTTCTTACTAAGATCATACATAGCTAAGTTAAGCTGCTGTAACAGAGGTAAAAATGCCAAATAACCTTGTTTATTGAGCTCCCTTACTTGCTGCAGAGTAATATCTTGCAATTTTTGCAATTGATCAACATATTGGTCATGTTGCTCATATTGCTGTTTTACACTTTGCCAAAATCTTACCGCATCCTGTAATAAACTTAAATGCTGCTTCTGCTCGCTAATTTGTTTCAGCTCTTCTGCAAAACGGCTGCGTACTTTGCCTATATTTAAGCTATCAGTCAGAGATTGTAATTCGTTATGATAAGCCGTTAATGCCGAGATCTTTTTAGTTAAAAAAGGCAAATACCGCTCAGGCGATGCCATTAACCGAGATGTTAACACTCGTTGTTCCACATCATAATGGAAATTGATGGCAGAATGGCTACTTTGCCTATCATACAATTCTTCAAAGCGATAGACCTTATCTTGTGCAGTGAGCACTTTTCTCGCCAAAACAACCCATTTTTCTTCGGTTGCTAATTGCTGAATATCCGCTTCACATCCCGGCTCTAACTCTAAATTATCGATATTTACCGCGCCATCAGCAATAACCGTTCTATCTTGCATGCTACAACGCTCACCACTAATGGCAATTAGCATTGCTGCTACATACTGTTCATGTAAGTAGCTCTCTTCTCCGGCCCTATTTAACCAATTGCTCAAAAGTGCTGCTTGGCTACGAACCTTACTCTGTTTGTCTTCAAATCCCAGGCGTTCTTTAAGAACCGATTTATTTTCTTTTACCTGGGTTAAACTTCTGGTTAGTATCTGAATTAATTGTTGATAAATACCTGAGTGAATTTTATCTTTTTCTTCTTTAAAAGGGATCGCAACCTCGCCAGCTAATGCAGGCCGTTCGCTAGCTAAAATAGCCACTAAGGTGGTCAGTTCAGAGGGTGAAGGTAATGGTAATTCAGCGTTCGCCCAAAATTCAGTTAATTGTGCTTGCCAGTCATTTATTGAGGATACCTGATCAAACATTTCAATCAGCTGATGACTGAGTAACAAAACCGATTCAGAGGCTACATTTCTAAGTTCTTCAGGCAAACTAACAAAACGGGCATTAATGATCTGTCGCTCTATAACCGTCTGCTGCCAGAATTCAGGTAACATTGCCAACTGTCCGGCCACTGCCGCAATGTGCTCTTTCTGTACTAAAACTTGCTCCAACAATGAAGTCAGATGAACTTGTTGAGAGGAGGGAACGGTAAGGCAACATTGTTCAATGTCATCCAGTGCTTGCTGATAAAAATCAAGATAGCTTTTTAATTGGCTATAAAGATCGGAAAATTCATCACCCTGATAACGTAGATCAGTTAGAGCCAACAAACGTGCAGAGGCACTTTGATATTCATTTTTTTCAACGAGTTTATGATAGTCAGCAATAGCTTGTTGCACTTTTTGAATATTTTTATCTTCCCAATAAAACCAATTACCAAATCTAGGTATACTAGTCGGAATAGGTAACTGGGCTGGTCCACCTTGATTGACAAGTTCTTTTATCGCATTACTAAACTGAATCAGTGAAAAAATTTTATTATTAATATTTTCAGCTTGATGACTAGAGGCTGAATGTGCTTGACTCATTGCTAACAACATAGATTGTGGAATAAATTCTATTTTATGGGCAGCCAGTGGTGTTTTGGGTGATAAATCTAGCTTAGGTAGTGTTTGTTCAGTGGTAGCCAAACCATATCTTTCTGCTAATGAACGTAAGAACACGGTTAGTTTCTGTTGAACTGTTATATTAAGGCGTGCAACATAGGTCCGAATGGCATTTTCATTTTTCAGAAAAGGTAGTTTAGCTAATGTACTTAACACATGGTCATTAAAACTCATTTGAGCATGAACCAAACTTGAACTAGCTTGATCCTGTTGACCCGATATCAAACAAGGATTAGCCCACAAATTTTTTGAAAATCTATCCAATTCAATCGTCATATAACAACCTATATTGTTAGCTCCGGGCACTGACTAAACTCATGGTAAAGCGCTTCATAGCAAATTGTCGCGCGTTCAAACCAGACTAATAGTTCTTCACCACTGGCGGGAACCGGCCAATTCACCGCATATAATAAGGTTTGTTGCACTGAATCATAACCTACCGCACCATCATTATTTTCAACCAGTTGCATATTGTGGTGCATACAATTAATGAAGAGTAAATGTGCCTTTTGCGCATCAATCTGCCCCAAAAAACCATAAAATTGCCAATAAGTTCCTTTAGCATGGATAGACATCATCAATTGATTATCAAGTAATAAAGTGCACTGCTCACTCTCATCCCATACCAAAGGTAGGCCTAATAATTGACCAAAACGAGCAAGTACACTATCTTCTTTACGCATTTCTCCCCTCCTTTAAACAGCATACTTATCATTCCACTGTTCAAGCAGTTGCAACATGACTTCTAGAATATGCTCTTTTTGTTCTGGATCGCGATAACAAGCTTCACTCATGACCACCATAATTTCCCGCCATTTACGTAGAAAAATTAAATGTTGCAAGGTTGTTAATGGTAATTTTATTACCAATTGTGCTAATGCCTCAGGATAAATCCAACTTTGCTCTAATAATTCAATGCTAATTTCTGCAACAGTATCATTTGCTAAATTGAGTGTGCGCGACAAAGAAGCACAGTGTTCATTAAAAGCTAAAAACAGCCATAAGCGACGTAAATCGTCAATCGTAGTAACTAATTTAGTCATATCTAACTGTTCATGACTGACTAGCGGCTCTGATATTGCACGGATTAATAATTGAATAGTCCGTCGTCTATCTTTATGTTCTTGTAATAATTTAAACCAATGACTCAGCCCTTTTTCTCCACGGGCAGCATGCTGATAGAGTTGACGGTAAGCTTGCAAACGTGAAGTATCTATCGTCATACCTTGACTAGCCGCAATTAACGCTAGCTCAATATCTTCTTCCGCTAACAATGACATTAAAAACTGTTTAATTTTCGAACGTTCAGATAAGGCTAAGCTTGTCATACCCTGTAATATTGCTAACAAAAAAATTAGCTGTCCTTTATTTAGGGCCAACTGAGGAATTTGCTGTAAAATTTTATCGCCATCTTTAAAGGAGAGAAGTTGCTTAGCAATCTGCTCTATAGACCCGCGTTGCTTTTCGTCTAATTGCTGTAACAGTTTTTCGACGCCATTAAATAATGCACTTTGCTTTTTATTGGCATCGGCTATTTTTTTCATTATTTGGCTTAGCCCTAAGCTTAAACCTTCTAACGTTTCTTCCAGCGCTTCAGCACGGACTTCCGCTAATGCAATGCTGGCTTGCGTAGCCGTACTCTCCGCAGGTATAAAACTTGCTGTCTGCTTGCTATCTTGTAGAGATTGAAAATCGAGGTAATCAGCTTGATCAATTCGCATCACAAGTTCCTCTCAAGTGCGTTTTTTTCGTTGTAGGAACACAGGTTTCTAACAACCTTTCAAGGTGTTCATATAAATCAAAGCGTAATGTCATACAACTTGAACTTAATTCTGCTTGCCAAGGTGCAAAATCAGCACGGTTTCTAATTTGTATTTGCTCAGCAAATATTTTACACAACGCATCTGCTTGTTCTGGTGAAACACTTAGTACTAAACTTTGTTTAGTCGTTGCTTCACCTATCTGCTCTGTAAGCTGGTTAACAAGATTTTCACTAATATTTTGTTTTTGGCACCAGGCTTTAAGAACTAATTTTACTTGTTGACCGATCCGTTCCTGTAAAACGATAACTAGGTGTTTTTCCAATTCTGCCTGTTCAACCAGCCAAGTGATACTTTCGGCCACTATTTCTTGCCGTAATTGGGTGCGCCACGCTTTTTCTTGCTGCTTAACGGTTATTTCTGCTTTAGCAACAATCTGTTGTGCTTCCTGCAAAAGCACATCACACTCTTGCCGCACTTTAGCTGCATATTGCTTAATACGTTGTTTGGCTTTCTGCTCCCGTCTACATTCAGCTAAACCTTGCTGAATTTCATCAGGCGTAATTTCTAATGTTTGCTTTAAGAGTTCACACTCTTTAACTAACACTAAAAATCCATTCATAAGAAACGCTCCAAACGAAATAACCAGCGAACAGCCTGTTCAATCTGTTGTTGCGAACAGGGCATTTGCTCCTCTAATGGAGCAAAATACCAGGCTAAAAGCAGCGCAAAATCATGTCCTTGCCAATAATGAGAGAAAACATTTAAGGCATAAAGGTGCGCCTGCTCAAGGAACTCCTCAACTAACCAGGGTACTGCAACCCTGTGGCACTCTGTTGGCCATAAAGCGATTAATTGCTTTATCTGTTCCTGACTTAATAAGGTCGCTAAACGTGACCTATAAGCACTATCCCACAAATAGTCAGGAGAAGGATTACAAACTAATCCAACAACGGCGAATAAAAATGGCTTTTTGATTAATAACAACAACCAGGTCTGCATATTCTCCGGTATTTGACGGTATAAAGCAGGCTGAAAACCTAATCGATTAAGTATCAATTTATCTATGCGTCGTTTTAATTCATTACTTATTGGGTAGCGAGACTGCCATTCATTAAGTCCAAGCGATTGCCACCATTTAGCATGCATGATCTCGCCTGGATGGGATAATAAATAATTAAATCTCACTGCCAATTCAGTCATTAAGATTTATCCTTACGTCGTCCAAATATTACTGCTGCAAACACGACAATAAATATTCCGGTAAAAGTTAATAAGATTAACGTTTTATTGGCTACAATGTAATTTTGTAAATATTGCCATTGCTGATTAGTTTGCATTTTCTGTGGTTGATAACGGAATTCAGCCGGTTGCAAAAACAAACTAATTTTATCGGATTGCAAACCGGATATCGCATTCTTAATTAAATTGCGAATTTGTGCTTCAACCCCATTCATATTGACTTCTGGTGAATATTTAATGTAAACCGCTACCGACTTTTCGGCCGTAGTATTATCAATATTACTCTCACTATTGTCCGCCTGAGCAATTGAGACTCGTGCACTAATAACACCATCCATACTTGATAGGGTACGCTCTAGCTGTTGTTCTTTAAGATAACGCATTTTTGCTTCTTCTTGAGCAGGAGAAGATACTAATTGACCTGCTGGAAAAAGATCCTCAATACCGACATATTGCGTTTTGGGATAACCATTTTGCCTAAGTATTTCCACCGCATCGATGAACTTATCTTTTTCGATTTGCAATGTCACTTTGCCGGTTTTGCCATCAATTTCAGAATTAACATCAATGTGATTTAACATCAATAACGCAACCATTTGATTAGCTTCATCTTGAGGCAAATTTCGGTATAATTCGACCTTACAGCCGGTCAGGAACAACACCAATAATAAACATAAATACTTTAAGTATTTCATTGCATTGTCACTAATTTATTGATCGATTGAGCAAGACTTCCTGCCGTTTTAGCTGCCATGTCCACTTCAAGAACGGCTTTCACTATCATTGCTTGTCCTTGAACGGCTTGGGTCGGTGACAGCGCTTGAGCCGTCGGCTCGACGGTTGATGGAAGAACTGTCCCTAATGCCGCCGTTTGTCCTTGACCGTGTTGCATTAATTGATTGAATTTTTCAACTAACTGGGTATCAGGATTAACCGCTTCTGCCGTCTGGCTCTTCATCAAATTGATGGGGGCTACTGCTTTAATGTCCATTTTCATCTCCCGCTAATAAAGTAGAAATTTGCGATTGATTGACCATGTCAGCAGGCGAGGAAAATAAACAACGCAATCCTTCAGCTTGATTACTTTTCATACCTGTTAATGAACGTAGCGCGGCACTGTTTTCACCTAAAGCAAAGTAGACTAAACTGCTACATAGCGCACGCGTATCTTCGTCAGCAATCAATTCAGGAAACGCGGCTAACATGGCATAAGCCTGTTTTATTAATCCATGGTTGGCAGCAGCAAGCGCAATCTCTACCAATAATTGTTTATCTTCTTTTTTCATATTTTGGCAATAATCCCTTGTATCATGTCTTTAACCACTTTGATCAAAGCGCTTTCGTAACCGATAAAATTGGAATATTGCTGTACCGCAAACTGCATCTGTAACATCTGATCAGGATTACTCGGATCAGCGTTGGCAATTTTACTTTTAATATCACCAGCAGCATTAGCAGATAATTGCGATAATTGGTTGATGATAGCATTGAAATCCATAATTTTACCCTAACGTCAAATTAAGCATTGTTTGCCAGACTTTAGCCATTTCGTTTTTGAAATATCAATAAAAATGGCAGTAGATACTTATTAACCAACGATATAAACAATGCTATTTCACTTGATCAAAACACTTAACGATATATCAGTACTTAAACTTTTGTTAAAACCAAAAGACCTAGACAGCCCTATCCATGATTAATATTTCGAGTGTGTTATTGTTATTTAATGATTTATTTCTGTATTATTGCTTTCTTTCCTATTACATAGTTTGGTGGTTAATAATCATTTTTTATATCCGGTATTCACCTGAAATAAGAAAAAACAAACGAGTTATTATGTAGAATTAAATTTAATAGCGGGAATATTAATAAATAGATATAACTAAACTAAATATAATAGCTAAATTAGATCTAACGAATGAGATTTATCATTAGATGATAAAAAATAAATTGGTATTTAAATATAGACAGCAAAGATTAATATATTTATTAAACTAAAAAACAAGGTTATCTTTGGAAAAAATTAACGGGTTGCAACGGAACCAGTTAATTTTTATGGTTAATAGATTATCTGTTTAATGAGCAATATGTAATCTAAATATTATAATATAATAATTCTTAACTATTATTCTCTAAACAATAATAACATCTACCCGCAGTTTATTTTACAGAAAGAACTTTTTTCTTTAACCAATCAACTTCATTCTCCAATTGACGCTTTTTTTGCTCTAGATTGGCCAACTCTGACTGATATTGTTGCTCTCTGTGTTGCAGTGCAAGTCCATCGTGCATGTCCTTCAATTTGCTTATCTTTTGCTGCTGTTGTGCATGTTGTTCCTGTAACAGATTTTTTCTCTCAACCGCGTTCCCCAAAGCCACAGATGCTGTCCTTGAGGTAAATGCATCAACACTGTTACTCACCATTTTAGTGGCTGAAAAAGTGCTACTCAATGCACCCAATGTTGCTGTTGTGGTGGTACTGCCTGAACATAATGTACCGACAACTAAGCCTGAGCGTAAAAAAGCAGAGGTATACTTAGCCCAGTTTTCAGCGCTGTCATCTGTCATACCTGCTCTATTAAACAGCCGATAGACACCATTAGCTATAGCATCCGATCCTAACTTCAATCCTTCACCACCCTTAGCTGTACTATGCCAATTAGCGTAAGCACACCCAGCATCAGCGACCGCCAGACCAAATGTAATACTTGAACCAACGAGTAAAGGCATTGCTGCGCCGGCAGTAACTAGGGTAGCTGCTATCGAAAGCCCTAAGCCAACGCCTGCGATCGCCACATTTAATAGTTCTTTAAAAAATGAACGCTTGGCAATTTCAACACCTTGCTGCTTAGCTTCATCATAGTATTGTTTAGACTGGTTAATTTGCTGTTCAATTACCGGTTTTAAATCCAGGGGTTTACTTGCCTCAGCCTCTCCTTTTGCTACCGGCAGATCTAACCACTGAGTCACATTATTTGCTTGGGTAAGAGGTACCTGGTTAATATTGAACTGCCGCGTACTAGCCGATGATTTGATGGGTGATTGAGCAAGATCCAGGTAAGCTAGTGCTGCTCCACCAGGAGCAATAGTATTATCATATGGCATAAAAACCTCCTATTAGTTATGAAAGTCACTATAGAATTTCATCTAATAATGCCTGTGCAAGTCTACGTATATCAGGTTGTACTGGTGCAATAAAACTCTGCTCGATTGATGTCTGTAATGCATCAATAGCTTCGCTCGTTTGCTCGATTGCCAGATAGCATTGAGCGATACGAAAAGTCACTCCGGCATCTCTCGCATCAAGTAAACTGGCATAGCCATAAAACACTAATGCATACTGATATTGTTCTAGTGCGTGTAATGTAGAAGCCAATCCGATAAGATATTTTCGTTCGCAAGGCTGATACATTACCAAATAAGTAAAAGCAGTTAATGCCGGCGATAATTGCAGTTGCTGATAGGCATCTACCGCTTGTTGGTAAGTCGCATTTAATATCTCACTTGAGATGTTTTGTTGCAGTTGTGTTTGCGGTTGTGTCAATGCCTGTTCAATAATGGCAATTAATTGCGCTAGCGAAACCTCCTGATTGATATTTGCTATAATCATCTTGGGCCACAGCCTCACTTAATTAAAACCGCTCAACAGCCTATTTTGAGCGGTGGTTTTTTCCTTAACCGTTTAACTATGCTATTTATTAGTTAAAATTTACTTATTTACTACTGCTGAGCTAATACGCGTGTATAAGTCAACTAAATCTTTGACGATGGAGCGCATTTGTTCGGATAGTTGACAAGCCTTATCCCATGAGTCTTTAATGTTTTTTGCGTAGCTCTGTGCATTGGTCGCCTAGAAATCACCTTCGACTTTTTCCAATTCGGCTTTTTTTGTCTTTTCAGCAGAGCTCAACTGGCCAATCCCTTCCAAACTTTTACCACTAGCTTGTCCCAAATGAGTGGCGATTTCACCAAATTGTTTAGATAAAGGAGCGCTTAGTAAGCCAACCACACCAGATAAAATTTGACATGCACCAGTTGATATTGCCGCACTACAAGCATCTTCGATCCCTTGGCGTTTTTTATCGAGTGATGCAGTTTGTATATTCCAGCCTAATTCTTGTTGCTTTTGATTAAACTCCTGCAAAATATTGCGCAGTTTCTTTAATACTTCAGCTAACTTAATAATCAATTCATTGATCTGAGCAATAGCATCCATATTACTAACGTCATAAAACCCACTATTCCCCAAATCATCATATTTATTGACTGAAGCTGAATTGGTGGACATTAATTGAATATCACTCATAACTGCCTCCTACTAAAATTATCTGCACAGTGGGTAACTACCCATTTCTTCGCGCGTTTTACACTATTGTGCTTACTCACGCTGCTTGCTAGGATGCTTTTATGTTGTTGTTTTATTGATCATTAAATTTCACTATCAGCGATACTAGCCCAATATCAACAGCGATTATATATTTATGATCAACGTCAATTAGCCGCTGGATTTCGCTTTTTCATCATCAATTTTTGGCCAATAATGGCTAAATCTGAATTAGAATAGCATTATCAAGTCATGCCAATTATCAAAATCCAGCTGTTTAATTGCTAACTTATAGTTAGTAATTGCTAATTGAAATAACCACAGCATAAAAGTTTGCCAGGACTAAACTGTTGCACTAGCAATGCGCGCTTGCAGCATACCCGTTTCACTAATCGTCTTACTTACACCCGCTAAGGTATCACTCTGTTTATCTAACAGATCTTTGATCGTTTTACCTTGCTGTTCTTTCGCTTTGTCGTACCAATCAAAACAGAATTCCATAAAATTTTGTTGCAGGATTAATGCTTCAATCTCTTTTTGTAACTTGGCTTTTTCTAGGCCAATAATACCGCTAGTCACCGTTTTACCAGCATTAGCTGCCACATATACCAAATCGAGAGAAACAAACGTACAGGCTTTGATCGCTTGTTTGATCACTTCATTACGGATTAACTTAGTGACTTGTTTAGTGAGTTCTTCTGCTGTGATTTGCACCCCTTTTTCTACTGCTTGGGTAGCTATCTTCTCAACAGATTGGGTTACCAGTGTTTGGATTGCTTCTTGACTGAAAGCCTTACTTAATGATTTGGCAATCTGTCCGCCACGTTCAGCCACTTTTTCTAAGCCTTTCTCCACGCCACTAACTAATTGTTTACCAATTTGTTCAGCGATCTGTTCAGAGACCTGCTTACCCACTTGCTCGGCAATAGTAGATATTTCTTGTGATGAATTTTTAACCACGGCTTCAGCTAATTTCGGCGCCGCTTCTTTCATGGTTTCACCCGCTGTTTTGGCGATTGCTCTGGTGGCCGATATCGCACGTCCAGCCTGGAAAATATCTAATGCCATGGCGACAACTTCTGCGCCCAATTGAACTTTACCGGCAATATCCGCGACTTCCTGGCATTTGTCCTTATCGGCACCTAACAATATCGCCGTTTCAGCTGCAGCTTTGACCATTCCTGCAATGCCAGCAGTTAAATAAGAGGCACCACTGGCAATTTCTAATGAACCACCAACCACATCACCAACTGCGATCCGAGCTGCCCCTTCAATTAGCTTGAGGGCTCCATAAACAGCCTCTACTGCGCCAACAATCCAATCAAAAATAGCAGCAAAAATACCGCCTCTTTGCGCTTTTTCCGATTGCTCAATTTGTTTGGCCAGCTGCTCTTGAAACTCTTTTACCCGTTGATCACGTAAAAATGCTTGGGTATCCGTCATCAATTGGCTTGCTTTAGCTGCCGCATTCGCCGTATCACCAAATGTCTTCAAACTCAGGTTGGCAGCCAGTAAAATCATATCGTTAATGGATGCCTTTTCTAATTGATTTAAGGTAGTACCGTCATCAGCTTGAAAGGCACTCAATATGCGAGCAAAAGCCTGTTGTGCTTGTTGCTGGCTAACCACGCCGTTTTTTTCATCACGATCCACATTCAACGAAACATAGGTTGGCATAGACCACGCAGGTAAACTGGCTTTTTCAACCGGATTGCTATCATAAACATTAGGATTTTGTATATCCGCTCTATTCATGGGTGAAGTAACACTGATATTATTCATGGCACATTGCTCCCATTAAATAAGCTAACTTTTGCTGGGCATTTTCTCGGACTTCTGACCATTGCTCAGCCGGTAAGCAACGGCATATCCTTAGCGCAGCACGAAAAGACTTTTCTGCATATTGTCGATTGCCAAGCGCCAGATAACTAATACCCGCAAAGTAGGGACTACGTGGATCTTGCAAACGATTCATGCCCGCACGGCCAAAACAAAAAATAGCCTCTTCATGTTCATTCAGTTGTTGGCAGCAAGTTGCCAAAGCATAAACATATTCAAAATTACTTTGATTGAGTCGCATGAGTAAGAAAAAAATTCGCTTGGCACCGTGATAGTCGCCATAAGTCATCAGTTGCATCGCGTAGCGGTAAAGTAAATCAAGATCCTTTTGATCAACATTTGCCAAACCACTCAACGCCCCACCTTGCTGTACAAAGTCAAGTAAAGTGGCAAAATCTTTATTATCCATTGCTTCCCCCTACCGAATGTTTTGAGCAATCGATTTATTCATTTCTGCTAACATGGTTTGCATACTATTGATTAAACTGACCGTCACGTTGTAGCCTTGCATCACTTTTTGCAATTGCAGTTGAGATTGAGAGACAAAATCGGAAGCGCGGTTTGATACTGTTTCCAGCGCCGCTTTAACCGCTCCTAGCTTCCCTTGATCTAAACCACCGGCCGCCGCCAATACATCAGCAATATGTTGCATGTGTTCCCGGCTGATCTTTTGATAGGATCGAGAACCGACTTCCGGTAATCCCCAGATATAATCACTACAACGTTGTCCATCAACCTTAATACCATGTTCATCCATATAACGAACTACATCTTGCCAACTGGCTGATTGCATGCCATCGGCACCTGATTCAGCGATTTTTTCCCGTAATTTGGCTAATAAAGCGGCTGTAGGATCATTTTGTTGCAGGAAATCATCAATCGTCATACCATCAACGGTGACACCATGATTTCTCATATAGTCGATAACATCAGGCGGCAATTTTTCCAGCGCTTTATCGCCCTCTTTAGCAATTTTGGCGATGATTTCATCTACTCGATTAGCCATATCTTGCGCATCACGCGCCATTTCTGACTTGATTTGCATCTGGTTATATTTCAATTGCGCCATGTCAGAAAGTAAATTCATAAATAAATAGAGAACTGCGATTCCGCCGGATATAACATAATCGCCATTATTGGGACTATTATTATTCACTTGCCCTTTATTAAGAGACAAAGCCGTTTTAATGCCGCTGGTTAAATGGATCATAGCGACCTCCAACTATTTAATTTGTTTAACGTTATTTATTAACGGTTAGATCTGCCTATTAACGGATATTTTGCGCAATCGATTTATTCATTTCCGCCAACATGGTTTGCATACTATTAATTAAACTAACCGTCACATTGTAGCTTTGCATCACTTTTTGCAATTGCAGTTGCGATTGAGAAACAAAATCGGAAGCGCGGTTTGATACGGTTTCCAGCGCTGCTTTAACCGCTTGCAATTTCCCTTAATCAAGATCTTTGCCGTTTTTTGCCAAATACTGATCGATTGTCATGCCATCAACAGTAATACCATTATCACGCATATATTTGACAACATCATCGGGCAGTTCGCCGGTCGCTTTGTCACCTTTTTTAGAGACCTCAGCGATGATTTCATCAACCCGATTAGCCATATCCTGGGCACTACGTGATATATCCGATTTTTGCTGCATTTGAGCATATTTTTGGCTGGCAATATCAGATAACAAACTCATAAATATATAGAGTATCGCAATACCGCCGGATAAAACTGAATCACCATATATTGCAGAGCTATCTTTAACCCCATTAAGAGATCCGGCATTGACAGAATAATTACCTGGTGCGTTTAAGATTGGATTAGTCATAATTTAGCCCTCATAACTAAATATAAGATTTAAAAGTTTTCTTTTTTGTATTTACTGCAGTATCTGATCCTAACAATGAACTATTTCCATCATCAGGTTCATGATTAATTGATTTAAATGTTTTCTCTATAACTTTGAAATTCTCTTCAAGGGAATTAATTTTAGCAAGAATATCCTTTTGGCATTTATCAATCCCTTCAGGAAACGCTTGTTCTAATTTCTTTAACTTATTTTGTGCGGTTGCACTATGGCCAGATTCTGCGGTCAATTGCTTTATTTCTTCTTGCAAAGATTCAAACTCTTTCATTTGCTCAAATAATAATGAACGACGAGAATCCAAATCTGATATTAATGCTTGAATATCATTAAACATAATTATTTCCTCTGGTTAAAAAATTTTAATAATGAAAATAAATTTATAAAAAATAGAAAAATAAAATAGTAAAACGTAAAAAATAAATATTTATTTAATTTTGCTTTTTATATCGTTGCGCTAAAATATTAATAACCTGTTTTGCTGCTTCTACAGCCTCCAATAATACCATCACATATTTCGCATCATTTTTTGCTAGGCTTTTTTGGCAATTATTTAATTGCTGTAAATAAATGGCCTGATATTCTGGTTGTTGCTTTAAATTCTCTTCCAATTTTGTGATACATGTCATATGACCTCCTAAAAAGAAAGTGGAATATGAACAGAATTACCATCTCGATTTAAATCTAATCCAGTAAAATCGATATAACTTACAACATAACCATTGTCCAACTGACTATTATATTTAAGTCGTATACCATTACTTAACTCAACAAACGGTGCTTTGCTATTACCACCATAACTAACAACCTGGGCCGGAAGATAATCACTTAAATTTTCGCGCACAGGAATATTTTCAATTCTTACATCCCTATGCTGCCCGGTTGAAGCAGCAAGTGAATCAACTAGCTGCTGTATTTTCTGTTCTTTGTTCTGGTCGCTCAAGCCAGTGATAATGATGCTGTCTTGGCGAGATTCAACCATCAACCCACTTAATAACCCTTCACTGCGTAATGTATTGATTAATTGCTGACTAAAACCACCAACCGCATTGATTACCTGCCAATGACGTAAGCCATTTAATTGTCCAAGTTGTTGGGTAACATTATCCCATTGCTTACCCGACTGGATCGCGCCTGAAATAAGAATATCGCCTGCTGCTTTACCGGTTGTCACTCTCGCTTGCAAATAACCATTAGCGACTAGAATTGACTGCACATTTGCTACCAGCTGATCAATACAGATGGTTTTGTCACGAAAACGAATACCACGTAATTTCAATTCATTTTCTAGTCGTGTCAAAGCAATAAAATTTTTACAATAACCACTCAACGTTAGACCACCATTACTATCCCACTGTGATTGAATCTGTCCTAATTCAGGTGCCAATAACTGCTGTTTTAACCAAATATGTGGATCAAACAGGGTAGATGTTGATGGGGGTAATAACAGTACAAATAAACTTGCTAGCAAGATAAAGAGTGAAAATCCGCTCCACAGTAATAAACTCCATTTGGTTTTGTCGGCAAGTTTAGCTTCTGGTAATGGGCGCCATTGTAATGATTCATCAGCTCGCCCAACCATAAAACCGATACCGGCTAGCACAATGACTTGATTTAGTGGAATTGTCATGGGGCCAGTCTGCTCCCCGCCTTCAACTAATACTGTCATGGGCTGATTAAGCGTAATACCTTGTGGCTGTACCGTCAGTGATAAAGAGGAATGCCCGGTTAATGGTGCAATAATGTCACCCTCGATACCCATGGTCAGATCACCTTCAGGCAAAAATAATTCTCGCCCTTGCATCGGACCATTTAACCATAGCAATTTATAATCGCTTGCCATGATTAGCCTCCTTGATTGATAGGCTCTGCTTTAATTAAAAACAGACGTATCACACTCTGCTTACTACGATCTTCACTGCGGAACAAACCGCCAATCAGTGGCAAATCCCCTAATAATGGAATTTTATTTTGCACCGTTTGGTCTTTATCTTGTACAAACCCACCGAGTAATAAACTTTCACCCGTATTCAGAGTTGCTTGTGTAGCTATCTCCGAATTCTGGACTTGTGGTAATGGCTCACTATCATTAATCGCCTTCGTTTGCTGACCATCTTCGATATTAAGTGATAACATCACTTTTTTGCGACCATTACTATCAATCAGTCTCGGGGTTACACGAAGTAATGAGCCGGCGGTTACCGATTCTAGTTTTGCTACCTTATCGCCCTGTAATTTAGTATAAAAAGTGATATTTTTATCTAATACAGCTTGTACATTATTCAGTGTTACCACCGATGGGCGAGAAAGTATTTTCGCCTTAGAGACTTTCTCTAATGCATTCAAACGCACCATAAAATTGCCGGTATTGCCAATCACTGTTGAAAAATTATCACTGCCTGATGTACCTTGGTTAAAAGAGATCGTTCCGCCTCCAATTTTGGCACTGGCCGACCAGTCAATACCTAACTGATTAAAATCTGACGCATCGACATCAATAATCGATACAGATACTTCAATCATGGTTGGTGCGATATCAAGCTGTTTAATCAACGTGCTATACAGCCCCATATCGTGCTTATTACTGCTAACTACTACCGCATTCTGCCTTGGATCGGCGGCAAATGACGTTGTATCTTGTTGTGCATTTACGCCATTGGCATTCGTTTGATTCATCTGTTTCAGGACACTGACAATACCCGGTACGGTGACATTTTGTTTACGATATTGATAAACGGTGTCCGTCGCTGAAGCATATTTAAGCGGGAAAATGCGTATTAAACGCTGTGTTTGAATATTTTGTTTCGCTTCTTGATCAATCTGATTAATAAATCGAGTGACTTTATTGATACAGTCTGGGACGCCATAAACTTGTAACGCATTCAATCCATTAATCGCTTTAACTTCACAACTATTTTTATCTAAAAAACCGGCTTTTCCCATATAATTCAGCGCACGTTCATTTGATAAAGCACTAAGAGAAACGACTTGGTTATTCATTTCCTGTGCTTTATAAGCATGCAATACATCACCATCGTAATACCAAACTAAGCCATACTGTTGCGCTAAGAATGCCAGGATTTCTTTCGGTGTTTTGTTCTCAATACGACCACTGAAGGTATCCTGTATTTGTGGACTAATAGCCATAGGAATACCATAGGAATTACCAATATCTCTTATTACCGATGCAAGCGGTGTCCCACGGCTGACATAAACGAAGGGGTCGCTGTCCGGCCAGTGTATGGAAGAAATTGATGCCGCCTGCGCAACCGTGGTGGTTAATAAAAATAAGCAACAGAGTTTCTTTTTCATCTTTTTATACTCCGATAGCGCAATGATGGTGATGTCACAGGTTGACACAAACCTTCTTCCAAAAATTTAGCCAATGCCAGGTGAGCACAAATAGATTGAATAAGTAGGTTATCATCAATATCTTTGCCATAGGCTTGCCAGAGTACCCAATAAGAACCTCGATAATTTAGCCCCATATTCCGTCCTTCTGGACAGCTAACAAGCACTAAGCTTGCTTGTTGGTACCATATTTTACTGTTGGGTGGTATTATCTGAACGCCAACCGTGGCACCGAAAGAAGATGATAACCAATGTGCATTTCTGCCCGCACAAATTGCGTTCCAATTGCTTTCTGTTTTTTCAACAACTTCAAACAATCCAGTTGCGGTAAATCTCTCTATCATCGTCATGTCACCTTTTTTATCTGTTAACAAGTATGAGTAATACAATATCTTTGTCGTATCAGGTAAATACCTTAATCTCATCGTTAGCTAAACATATTAAAAATAAATAGAGAAATTTGAGTAGATTCTTAACCGCAATTTGCGTTATTGTTAACAAATTGTATGTATGTCTTTGTGCATACGTTTTAGGATAAGAGAGTAATTATGAATACACATTGGTGTTCGTCCTTAGTGACTAAACTCACCTTTGCCTTTATTTCGGTACTAATTAGTTTATGGATACTTATCGAAGTAAATTCTTATAACAATATCTATAGTGGTGCCATACAACATATTCTTATGACCTATCACCAAACAAGTGAAATACGGGCTCATTTGAATCGTAATTTATTTAAACAGGCAATTACTGACATTCAACAATTAGAACATCGCATTAGTGAATCCCAGTTTGAATGCCTACATTTTCCAGATCAACATGAATTGGTTGCCCGCCAAATTAATATTGGCTCTCATCCCATGGAAACAAATATGACTAATCTATGGGCGCTACAAACTTTTGGCACCTCAGGTCAACAAAGATATATTGATACATTTATTATTGAACCTGGTAAGAGTATCGCTATTTATGCGCTATCCACGATTGAACGCAATAATTTAACCAAACGAATAACTGAAATTACCGCATTAGCCAAGCAACCAACAACAGATGGTTTTCGTTGGAGTGAGCCATTTTACGACGCCGTTAGCAAACGTAGTTATGTACTGATGAGTTACACGCCGCCATCACAAAAATCTAATCATCAACAAGTCGGTTTTGTAATTGATATCAATGATATGTTAGATGTCTCTAATATTTACCATGCCAGTGATATCAACTTTTTCCTTACGCCCAAAGGCATTCTATCTTTCAACAACGAGTTAAATATCTCTCAAAAGGAGATGTCCGATATCAAAATGCTAATGCCAACTTATACTCATTTGTTAGGATCACTGTATGGCATTGATATTGGCCATTATTATGCTATATCAGAACAAATCGATGGCCCAAATTGGCAGCAAATCACATTAATCCCTAAGGCGCGTATTAAGCAAATTGCCTATACCCCTTTTGTCCATGAATTGAAATGGTCATTATTGTCATTTGCTATTATGACCATTGTGATGTTGTGGATTTTATGGCAATACCTGGCAAAGCCGATTCGTCACTTTGTTAATATTATTAAACAAGATGTGCAACCGACCTTTAGTCGCCGTTTACCTGAATCACGTAAAGATGAACTTGGTGATATTGCCCGCGCTTATAACGCGTTACTTGATACTATCAAACATAGTTATGATGAATTAGAAAACAAAGTGGCAATGCGTACCATTGAACTAACTGAAGCTAAACAATTGGCCGAGCGGGCTACAGCACGTAAAAGTGAACATCTTACCACTATCAGCCATGAACTACGTACACCACTTAACGGCATCACCGGATCGTTAGAATTATTGCAAACTACGCCGCTTTCCGAAAAACAAGCTAATTTACGTAATACCGCCTATACCTGTGCTAAATCGTTGCTCAGTATTATTAACAATATCTTAGATTTTTCTCGTATTGAAGCCGATCAAGTGGAATTAAATCTTCGTCGTTACCCGATCCTAAAAATCGTTGATGATGCCATGGTGACCATTCAGCCCCATTTAATAGATAAACCGGTTAAATTACACTGCATAGTCAATAATGACGTACCAGAATCTTCAAATTTAGATTCACTAAGAGTGCAACAGATTTTGGTCAATCTTTTGGGTAATGCAGCAAAATTTACTGAACAAGGGCATATCATACTCACGATTAAAGTAGAAAAAAATCAGCTCTGTTTTTATATAAAAGATACTGGCCCGGGGATAAAAGAAGAGGATCAGGTATGTATATTCCAACCTTTTGTCCAATCATCACACTATAAAGTGGGAACGGGGCTAGGTCTTTCTATTTCTGAGAAAATTGCCATTATAATGGGTGGAAATATTACCCTAAAGAGTAATTATGGCTATGGTTGTACGTTCATATTTCGTATGCCTTTACTCGAACCAAGTTCACCGATGAGTTTACAGCCAGAACCTATCGTTGCGCCGCATAAACTACATGCACAAATTGCTTTGTGGGGTGGCCAAGCTAAGGAAGGAAAAAATCCATTACTGGAAAATGAAGAGCTAACCTACTTGCCATGGCGATTATGGAAGCAGTTGTATGAGATCCAACACGGTATTTCACTGCCCTCTTCATCAATGTTATTCAAAACGATTATACCTTGGAAACTGAAAATACTATTAGTCGATGATGTTGCAACTAACCGCGACATTATTAGCCAAATGCTAATTGAACTTGGTCAAATGGTTTATACTGCCGACAGTGGTAGAGCGGCGCTTAAACTGGGTAAAAAGCATATTTTCGATTTAGTATTAATGGATATACGAATACCTGACATTGATGGTTATCAAACAACTCGATTATGGCGTAAAAGTAATGTCATTCTAGATACTGAATGCCCAATCGTCGCACTGACCGCAAACGCTAATCCAAGTGAGCATGAAAAAACAATATCATTAATGAACGGCTATTTGACTAAACCTGTGTCACTCGAGCAATTAGCCCAATGCATTGAGATGGCAGCCGAAATTCAGATCGATCGCGATATGCAACCTGAGGTTAACTGCGATAATGCAGAGCCTATTATGAAATTTTCTGAAGACGAGTTTAACCATCGGCTAGCTCAGCACTTTTCTGATATGATTAAACGTACTCAAGATTGCTTACAAACCTGTAATTGGGAAGATCTACGAAACATTTTACATAACATAAAAGGGAGCGCAGCCCTTACCGGTTTTGACAACATAGCAAAAATCGCAGCAGAATTAGAAAAACGTCTCGAATCACAAGGCCAGTTTTCTAATGATGAACTTGAGGTGTTATTAATCGCACTAGAATACAATCAATCTCTGATCCATCATGGCCCGTAATAGGGCCAAGCTGTTAGAATCCCATTCTGTGCGCCCATTTCATCAAATCTGCTACATTATGCGCATCGAGTTTCCTCATAATATTCATTCGATGAGTTTCGACTGTTTTCAAGCCGATCACTAATGCTTCAGCAATATCACGATTACGCTTGCCCTCGAAAATAAGTTTAAGTACCTGTTTTTCTCGATGGGTTAATACCGGAATATCCCCATTCTCAACCCCTTTTAAGGCAACAATTTTTGCTGCATCCAAATTAGGATCGATGAAAAACTTACCTCTACCGACACTTTTAATTGCCGCTATCAGTGTACTTTTAGAGCCATGTTTTAATACATAACCATTAGCGCCTGCATCAAGGGCATCGCGAGCTTTTCGCTCTTCTTCTGAAGCTGTCAATACAATTACCATCAATTTTGGCCAACGTTTTCTTAATTGACGAATAGCTTCAACACCACTCATGCCAGGTAAGCTAAGATCCATTATCACTAAGTCTGGCTGTAATTTTAGACAGGCATCATACACACCAAGACCATCAGTAACAAATCCAACTAATTCCAGATCGGAGTAGGGGGCAAGACAGCTTTTTAAGCCATCAAAGATCAAGTCATGATCATCCACCACAACGATCTTGATTCGTTTCAAATCCCCAGTAATCATTTAACTTCCCCATCTTGGTTTCTGTCACACTTGATACTCTAAATTCATAACCTCAAGCGATGGAGGAAACTACTTTAATAAGTAAAAACAATGCAACTTATTATTCATTATAATGCTTATCATTCCTACAACTAAAAGAGTGATAAGTTTCAAATTTTTATAAACAATTAATCAATCATCACTATCGTAACGAAGATCCATTACTAAGCGCAATAACTCAGCAACCGGTTCAAACAAGCTTTCTGGGATCATTTGTCCCGTCTCGACTTGTTGAAACAGCGCACGCGCTAGTAGGATATTCTCAACCATTGGGATACCTGCTTTTTCAGCAAGTTTCACAATATGCAAAGCCATATTATCTTGAAATTTTTCAACAACTTGAGGTAATGGAGTAATGCCAGGTTGGTAGTAAAGACAAACAACAATATGGGTTGGATTACGAATAATCACTGTTGATTTTCTTACATTGGCAACCACTGAATTACTCGTTATCTCTCGTTGTATTTCACGACGCTTTTGCTTAATTTGAGGATTACCTTCTGTATCTTTAAACTCTCGTTTTGTATCCTCCTTCGACATTTTTAACTCTTTCATTACATGATAATATTGAAAACCGTAATCTGCTATGGCAAACACAATATAACAAACTAAGAATCCTCCCCATAACCATTGAATTAGTGTAAAAGTTACCATTACACCACAGTCAATACCACAAGTTGGCAAATATTGAAATAGGTTAACATAATAATCTAATAAATAATAAAAAACCAAAGTGAGTACAATAACCTTTAAAATATTTTTTCCAAACTCAAATAGATTTTTCATTGAAAAAATTTGTTTAGCATTTTTGATAATATTCATTTTATTAAAACTAAATGCCAAACTTTTATGCGCCCAAATTGGCCCAGTTTGAACAATACAACTTAAGCAGATTGTGACAATTAATACCACCACCAAGCCAACCATAAAACGTAACAACAACATTATAAAGGAACCAATAATTGTTTTAGCCGCGACATCGATCGGTAAAGAGAGTGAGCGTACAGTTAAAATAATTAATTCACCTATTGCATTAAATAAAGCATGCCCTTCAACAATTAAATAACCGAGAATGACAGCCATTTTTAATACTGTCACTATCTCATTACTTTTAATGACTTGTCCTTTTTTACGCGCCTCATTCATCCGCTTTTGTGTAGGCTTTTCCGTTTTTTCAGCCATTAATATCATCCCCGCCAAAGTTGGAATAAAGTTGAAACGTGTTTTTCAAATAGTTGGATTTTTATAAAATAGTGATTAAATGCAAAATACATACTAACCAGAAGAAGAAACACAACTAATACGCTTTTAATTGGCATAGAGAGGAAAAACACATTAAGCTGCTCTACCGAACGATTAATCAATCCTAATGCAACATCAACTAAAATCATCACCACCATGGCAGGCATAGCAAAACTCATACAGAGTTCTAACATCATATGCCACTGTTGCTGTATGAATAGCAACAGTGAAGCATTAAATGATAATGGTGCATTTGGCGGTAACACATTGTAGGAATGATAAAGCGCAGTAAGTAACGCATTGAAACCACCAGAAACTAAAAATAGAACACTCAATATTTGAGTAAATAACATGCCAAAAATTGAAGATTGTAATCCCATTAAAGGATTTAAGATGGTTGACATCGAGGCACCGCGCAAGGTATCGATAATAAATCCCGCCATATCAATAGCCCAAAAGGGAATGGCGGCGCAAAAACCAAGCACTAATCCAATAAGTAACTCTTCACTGTATAGAAACACTAACTCTATTACAGTTTGATGAGTGAAATCGATTGGCATGGTTTTAATTATCGGCGCAATGGGCAAAGCAAACACTAATACCAAGCTGTTACGAATCAAACTACTTCCCATTGCTCCCCCTTTAAACAGCGGCAATAATAGTAACATTCCAAGGGGCCGCATCATGCTTAATGCCAACCAAGGCACCATTTGCATTAGGCTATTCATCTAATCCTCTTATTTACCTATTTGATCAAAAGATAAAATAGCGTAGTTAAGTAGTGCACTTCCCATCCAGTGATAACTTACCGCCAAGGTAATACATACAGCGACTAATTTAATTAGAAACTGCAATGTCTGGTCTTGGATTTGTGTGAGGGCTTGCAATATACTCACCAATAACCCAGTGATGGATGCTACTATGACAATTGGTAATGAAAGCAGCAGCACAATCCATAACAACTCCGAAGTAAAATGAATTATGGTGGACTCATTCATGAAAAAGACACCATCAATTGACCGATAAGTTTGTCCCAGCCACCCATTAAAATAAAAATTAATAATTTAAAGGGAAGCGCGATTGTCATTGGGGAGACCATCATCATCCCCATTGCTAATAAAACATTAGAAACGATAAGATCGATCGCAACAAACGGGAGATAAATTAAAAAACCAATTTTAAATGCGGCTATGAGTTGACTCATGGTAAATGCAGGAACCATGACTAATAAAGAGTTAGGAGATAATGAAGTTTGATATTGTTTAGGCCAAATTTTATAGCCTATTTGGGTAAAAAATTTAATTTGTTCTTCGCTGGTATTTTTTTTCAAAAAATCTCTATATGGCGTAATAACGGAGGAATCAATTTGTTCCATTGAATTAACCGAATTCCAATCAATCGGCTGGGCTTTAATATTATCACGAATTGCAAAACCAACGGGTGCCATAGTAAATAAAGTTAATATTAATGCCAAACCATAAATAGCCATATTAGGCGGAATTTGCTGTATGCCTAACGCATTGCGTAACATTGATAAAACAATCGAAATTTTTAAAAACGAAGTTCCCATTACTGCAAACAAAGGCATTATGGATAAACAAAAAAGCACTACAATTAATTGCATCGGATTATTAAATAACGACATAATACCTCCACTGACTCTATAGAAATAGAGTATCCATGGTACGATGAAGCGAAAATATCCGGTAAATACCTGAGAACAGTTAAAGAAAAAATAACTGTTTTATAAAAATTTTGAAAACTCTTTGTCTCAATAAATGATAATTATTTACTGTAATTTATTTAAAATGATATATATTTTTCATAAATTTGTTAAACAACATACTGGTTATCACCAACAAAGTCCAAATATATTTTATAAAATAATAAAAAACATATTTTAAATATATTTTTAACATAAATATAAAATTCATTTTCCATAAAAAATAATTTGCAACTTATTTTAAAATAATTTTTTATAAGCTTGTAGTCAATTTTTATTGCTTTGCTATTCTTTAAAAACAAGCATTTAGTTTTCTTGAGCAAAGCACTATTCTATAACGTAGACTAGTTATATAAAAATAGGGTTATTTTCCTAAAACGGCTTTATCATTATAAAAATGAAGTAAAGAATATCAATATTTAATGCAAACAATTAATTAACCTCTTTCGACAAAATTTTTCTCTATTTCTCTGTTTTATCTTTGAAATAAAATTTTATAAAATCTCAGTAGTTTACTGGATATAACTGTATAAATTCAACTGCTAACTTCACTTTGCTATATCATGGAGCAAAGTTGTTTATTAAGAAAAATAAATTATACCTAGGGAAATTATAATGTCATTTATTCTTTCAACACCAAATAATCCCTTAGCAATCAATGACTCCAGGCTTAATGCAGTTAAAGCAACTAAAGAAAAGTCATTAAAATACAAAGGGAAAATTAATGTTTATAAAAAATGTAATAAATATATTCATAACATTAACGTAATCACGATTGATACAAATAATGCATTTAAGGGATTTTCACAATTAGAACAATCTGTTTTTAAGAAAAATAAATTAAAATTATCTGAACAAACTGAAACATTTATTATCAATGACACATTAACTAATCAAATAAACGTTTCAAATAATAACCCAGTCGCAGAAACAGCAAAACTGAAAGCTGAAATCACGCTACAGTATGCAAATTTTCAACGCTTGACCAACTTAGCTGCATTATCAGAAGAGCTGGCTAATATGTATCATCAAATACATTTACAAAAGGTAGTAGAGATAAAAAAAGTAGAAAATATTAAATTAGAAGCGATAATAGAAAAGCAAAATATTAATGAACTAAAAAGCTATTTAAAAAAATTACATAGCTATAATAGAAAATTACAAGGAATAATTATTCATAATCTGGAACTATTACCGACACCATTAGAGAGAACATTACCATTATTAACTAATAAAAATGCAACTGCCATTATTAAAGATGCTCTTATAGAAGCAAGCCGTCCACCTAAAAATATATTTACTCGATTAACTAAATTCATTTTTCCTGAGTGGTATGAGCAGCAACAAAAAGAGATATTGAGTTATGAAGTAAAACTTGGAAAATTGCATAATTTAGTTTTACGTTTGCAAAAAATAAAAGGCTTCGAAGATGTTGCGGCGGCCGCTTGGTTACACGCAATGGTGCGACAATTATTTCTGCAAGCAACACCAAAGCCTTATCCATTTGATCCTTTAAAATTGCTTTCACCTGAACATCGATTATGGTGCCAAAAATTGAAAATATGGGGAATTATCTCTTAATTATCGCTATTGCTAGTGAACGTCTAAATAAGTAAGGATATAAACCTGGTAGGTTAATCCAAAAACTTATTGGCGATTTTTAAATTGGTTTATATTCCAACTCGATGCTAGATGAAATATCACATCGAAAATAATAAGCCATGCAAAGGAAACCCTGTAGCAGATTAAATAACTCGCCAGTCTCTATGCTACAGCCTAGACAAAAATGCGAATTAATTGAGATTAACAGACATAATAGCCAGGGGGAAAGTTAATATTCCCCCTTTCTTATCAATTTAATCGTTATATACACTATAATATTATGAAATAGATTAATACACCCTCTGTGATCAACAAATTCCTGCTATTATTCCGCTATATCATACTATTTTCTGATAATGCTATTGTATTGGTTTTGGCTAGATCATTATGCTCATTTAAACGCCCATTAACCGCCACCCGAAAAGTGTCAGTATAGTAAAATAGCGTTTCTAAGGTTTGGCTATCAGCACAAAATCCTCCTTTTTCAATCCGCCAGCAAACGCGTAAAGCAGGCTGATAGCATAATAAAGCAAATACGCCTTTCATCCGATGCACATGTAGTGAAAGTGCTTCCTCATCTATCGCCGTCGATCTTAAATTATGCAGTGTCGCCAGATCCTGTTCTATTCCTTCCAAAATTGCTTGTAATAATTGATATTCTTTCTGTTTATCACCACTAGCTAAGGCACTAATACCATCAAAACTGAGTTCATTTTGTGAATTAACTAGCTGATAATATCGAGCAATTTCCGATAATAAGTGATCTTGTGTTAATGGTTTAACCAGTACACCATCCATACCAGCAGCCAGGCACAGTGATAATTCTGAACTAAATGCATTAGCGGTACACCCCAAAATAACTTGGGGCGGCAAATTACGTTGCGCTGATGATGTTCTTAATACCCTTGTTAATTCATAACCATTCATCCCTGGCATCTGACAATCCGTTAATACCATATCAAAATAATTTTCTTCCATCAGCGTTAATGCTTGCTCTGCAACTTCAGCAAGGGTTACCCGGTGTTTAGAAGCAGCCAATTGTAGAGATAGCACTTGCAGATTGGCTGGTAGATCATCAACTAATAAGATATTGAGTGATTCTGGTTGGATAATTCGGGTAGGAGAAGCTTCTTCTTCTTGTAGCTCACTCTGTTTTAACGGTAAATCCATATGTGCCAACGTGCCACCACCCGGAGCCGCTTGTAACGTAAGCGTTCCATCCATCAGCGCCATTAATTGGATTGATATTGGTAATCCTAAACCTGTTCCCCTTGAATCCGCTTCCACTTGGACATAAGGCTGTAAAATTTCACTATACATATGTTCTGGGATACCACAACCGGTATCTTGCACATATAAGGAGAGCATTTCGGTTTCACTGTTCGCTACGCGTTGTAGCCCTGCCCTTAACGCAATGAAACCTTCATCAGTGAATTTAACTGCATTACTGAGCAAATTATTGATCACTTGAGTAATACGGGTGGCATCAAGTAGATAATAATTTTGCTTGGGAATCGTTAATTCAAGCGTGAAACCTAATCCTTTATCCTGAGCAATGGCACAAAAAGGTTCGGCACACTGTTCCAACAAGGCATACAATGCAACCGGCTGTAAATTCAATGTCACCGTGCCAGATTCAATACGCGTGAAATCCAAAACATCACCGATCACACCCAGTAAAGAGTTTGCAGCTCGACTGGCGGTATGTAAAGGTACATTTTCCGGTAATTGTCTGACCTCTAATTCCAATATACCAATAATGACATATAATGCCGTGCGGATCTCATGGCTAATATGCGCTAAAAAAGCTGATTTTTCATTACTCGCTCGTTTCGCCTTATCACGTTCTGTTCGTAATTCTCGCGCCAATAATTTTCGCTCAGTAATATCAAACCAACCACCAATTATACCCTGCACAATGCCTTCTGCATCACGGTAATGCTCTAACCATAAATAGACTTCTCGCATTTGCCCTTGAATAGAAATTGAACAATCAGAAAAAAAGGCGGGCGCACCGGATAAGCAACTAAGAAATTGAGTAAATATTTCTACTTCGTCATCGGGTCGAAAAAAACCTTGTGAAAATAGCGAATGACCAATGATCCTTTGACGTGGCAAATCCCCCATCTCATGTAAAAACCATGGATTGGCAGCCGTAATATTCATGATAGGATCACAGACAAACATTGGAGCAGGGATCGTATTGAACAACGTTTCCCAATAAGCTAATGAGTTCTGTAACGCGTTTTTTGCCGCTTTACGCTTTCTGATCTGACGTGTTAACCAACTACCCCAAAATATTGAAGTAATTGAGATCATGGATAACAAACTACCCCAAAGAATTATCCAAGAAGAGAGACGTAATACACTATAAGAGGTGAAAAAAGTGACCGGTGATAACCATTTCTGATGTAAATAACGCAGATCTTTTGGCGATAACGCATCAATCGCTTTATTCAAAATATTAACTAAGGGTGCATAATCAGCAACTACTGCATAGCGGGCATGTAATAAATCTCTATTGAGGGAGTTGATTAAAATAGAATCACCATAACGACTTGACTGAAGATAGTTTGCACTCACAAAATTATCTAACGCCGCATCTGCCGCGCCCGCTAATACCATTTCAATGGCCTTATCCATATTTTCAACTTCAATCAACTCAATATCAGGTTCGTGGTCAAATTCTGTCAATAATATGTGACCACGTACCACTACAATTTTTCGATGACGTAATTGTTGCAGGCTTTTAGGTGCATTGCGGTAATTGCGTGTGATCATCACCCATTCAAAAGAACTATAGGGATGAGAAAATAGTAACCACTTTTTGCGTTCTTCATTACTCACTAATGACAACGCCATCTCCGCATTACCCTGCTGTAAATTATCGATAATGTCGGCTGAATTATCGACGGTGATCAAATTAAAATGTACACCGGTTTTTTCACCGACCAAACGTAAAATATCGATATTCATGCCGATAATTTGACCATTGGCATTCTTATAGGAATAGGGGGGTCAGTTGTGTTTAACCACCACATTAATAACAGGATGGCGTAACAACCAGTTCTTTTCCTCGCGTGAAAAATTAATATTTTCACTATTTAGTACTGGAACAATGCCGGCAATCCAGCGTTCATAGACAACATTTTTAATTGTTTTAGATAGTTCGTTTAATGCTCGATTAACATCCTCCATCCACGGATCATTTGCACGAATAATAAAATTGTTTTCCAATGTACTGGCATAATCGACATGATGCCAAACCAGGGAGCTGGGCAGCGAACGAAAGGTAAACTGATAAGCCATTTGTGCTTGTCCACTAATAAAAGCATCAGCCTTATCAGCCAATATTTCCTGTAATGCTTCTTGGGTTGACTTCACAATTGTAACTTCACGATAGGATTGGCGAATTTTATCCAATACTTCTCGCGGTTCTTCATGGGCAACCAATACCCGTAATTCATCCGCTTTATAATAGATTTTTTCTTTTTTTATCAGCATCACCAGTGGTTGAATTAATATTGGTTTACTTTCATTTCCTTTACGGACTGTTGCAGATAATGAAGCCGAGGTTTGAGCTAATAACTGAATATATCCTGCATCTAATGCTTTTTTTGCCTGCTGGTAATTGTCAAAGACACGCAGTTGAATCGGTATTTTTAATAATCTTGCTAATACACTAAGATAATCTGCATAAATTCCCTCTATCCTACCATCCCAACGATAAATAACTAAAGGTTCACTAGTAGAACGGACAATAAGCTCAGTGGGTTTATCCTTAAAATTTCGGCAAAATTAACCTTAGGCCAAAATAATCGTTGCGCTATGTTAGAATAAAAACCAACCTCTTTACCCTCAGCGGGAATTGTCTCTCCAAATGAATCATTACTCTGTGAATGACCAAATACCGGTAAAGCAAAAACCAATACCATCCTCCAAATAAAATGGCTAACTTTTTTTCTTCTGCTCACCCACTGAGCCCCACCTGTTGCAAATAATTATATAATGCTGCATCGTTTGGAATATTAAGTTTCTTCATTACACTCTGTTTTTGCGAACTAATAGTTTGCTTAGTGCGAAAAACTTTGGGCGCGATATCATTAACGGTTAATCCTTTTGCTAATAAACGTATCACTTCTAACTCTTTAGGCGTTAATATTCGAGCAAGCTGATCAATAGGAGAACTCAAAAAGTCAGAGCTAATATAAGGCTGTTCTTGGCCCGCCGTATTATAAAGTCCTTTCTCAAGTTCACTCGCTAAACTGCTTTTATTCAGGATCGCTTTGACATGATAACGCGAAAGCATACTGATAATATTTGGCTCATTAACCATCGTGATCACCACGATAGGTAACGTTGGCCAATTTTGGCGAATATGACTTATCATACGTAGACCATCCATATTCTTGTCTCCCGGCATAATAAAATCCGTTATCAACATATCTACCGGTTTAGTTTGCAGCAAAGATAGCAACCCACTGACATGATGTGCCTCACCAACGATCTGATAATTTTCTGGCATACTAGCAAGGATCATACGTAATCCCAGTAAAAATACCGGGTGATCATCAGCAATAATAACTTTTTTACTCATAGGTCCCTCAGATCATTTTTAACGTGAAATTTCATATAACAAACCTTCCATTTCTTTGCCTCTATCTCCTTGACGCAAAATTAAAGCAAGGTGGGCTTCATTAAATCTACCTTTACCATCAGACAACCGAATTTTTAACACTTTAGGTTTGCTACACGCTGACAACTTAAGCTGTTCAACGGCCTTTCTGTCATCAAAATGGATCCAGGCAACGAATAGCGCCCATGAGGCTGGCATAGGATAATATTTACGCCATGTTTTAAGGTTATACCAGGTAATATTCTCATCTTCTCGGCTTAATAAAAAACGATGCATTACATCGAGTTCTAAGATGCTATAAGCTAATAGGAATCGGGCTTTATAACGAAATAACACATGATATAAACTGCGCAAAAAACCAGCTAAAAATAGGGAAGGAAAAGCTAACAGTACGCTACACCACTGCATTAAATCTATTATCGATTGACGTCTTATTTCATCTCCTTCATTAAAACTTGGCATATTAAGTAATGGTAATAAGACAAAACCGACTGAACACAGCGATAAAAAAGCACTAAGTAGTAATAAATTACAACTCAGCGCAAGCAGAATAGTAATACTGACACTGGCTAACATCAACCAAGCAATATAGGGTGGTGATATAAGAGAAATGACAGGATAAAATATCAAACTGGTTATTATGGCCACCCAAAGTAATATTATTAGCCAATGTGTTGTCCGACAAGGTAATTGAGGACTACGACAAAAACTATAAATAACCAGAAAGCTTAACGGCAGATAATTCAATATATAGACGACTATTCTTTCCAAAGGATCATATAAATCAAAGGACAGATCAGATAAATAAAATATTAAATTGGTAATAAAACATCCTATGCCGCCAATAACAACATTTATTAGAGTAAAATTAAGTATTTGCCAGGCATTACGGGGCATATAAGCAACCCCATAGAAATACTGCCAAATAAATGCTGCCGCTGCCAAATAAAGGCTATCGGTCGTGGCAAATATTAAAGAAATCGTTACCGACCGACCTGATAATTGACTAGCAAAAAGATCTACCAGAAATTCTGTTACTAACCATAATAGCCAATAACGAGGCGGCGAAATACATAAAATGCCGACTAAAATACCCGCAGGAAACCAAATTAATGGATAAAGACTCCCAATATTATGCGTTTCCAGACTTAATAAGGCTAATCCCAGATCAACAAAAATAAAAATTAACCAATATAGTGATATTTCCAGCGTCTTCATTATATTATTCTAATTATATTGCCTATTATTTTGATAGAAATTATACCAACTAACAAATGATACCAACAAATTATTTATCTTTGGTTATTTATTACTGTTTATTTGTCTGATGATATAGCGTTAAAGCACACGCTATTATCTTGCACATCCAGATAAATATGGGATCTATTGACCATATTCCCAGACAAAAGACTATCCGATAATAAGGGCAATACCTGCTGCAATAATAAATTATCAATTTCTCGAGCACCACTTTCTGCTATCAAGCAATGACCGGCAAGATATTCTACTAAGCTATCAGAGTAACTCAGTAGCAATTGAGTTGCCTTCTCAAATCTTACAACAATTTTGGCCAATTTATGCCGGATAATTTTTTGTAAAACTTCACCTTCTACCGGTAAGTAAGGGATCACTTGTAAACGTCCTAGGAACGCGGCAGGGAAAAAACGTTTCAACTCAGGCTGTAAAAATTGCTGAATATCATCCAGTTCTGCGGCTCTTACCGTATCCCCTTCTTTCACTCCTTGTCGCATTGCCCGCATGATTAATTCAGAACCCACATTTGAAGTTAAAATAATCAAGCTATTGCAAAAATCGATGCGTTGCCCTTCTGCGTCCTCCATTACACCTTTATCAAAAACTTGAAAAAATAACTCCAGCACATCTGGATGTGCTTTCTCAACTTCATCTAATAAAATTACACTATAAGGGCGTCTTCGCACCGATTCCGTAAATACTCCACCCTGCCCATAGCCGACATAACCTGGTGGTGCCCCTTTTAAACCAGCAACCGAATGCGCTTCTTGATATTCTGACATATTAACGGTGATCATACTTCGTTCACCACCATACATCTCATGCGCTAATGCGATTGCAGTTTCTGTCTTTCCGACACCTGACGGGCCGACTAACATAAACACACCGCAAGGTTTCTGTGGATCTGCCAGTTGTGCTTTAGCAATTCGTATTTGACGGGCAATCTGCGCTAAAGCATGATCTTGCCCCATAATTCGGCTAGCTAAGCGTTGCTCAAGATTAATTAATACATCACGTTCATTTTCCACCATTCGGCCCAATGGAATGCCTGTCCAGCCAGAAACAATGTCAGCCACACAAGCGGCATCGACACAATCAAATACATAGGCATGTTGTTGATGCCTTGCATGTAATTCACGTCGTAATGGGGCAATTTCTATCTCATTTTCACCCGCAGCTTTGATTGCCTGCACCAGACGTTGTTGCTGCTCATATTCGGGTAATAGCGCATTTAGCGAAGTTTGTAACCGCTCGATATGACGGCTGATATTTTCATGCTCAGGGGAACCTTCGCGCAGAAGTGATTGACGTTCAACATTTCGCTGCGCCAACATTGCCCGCAGATCTTCTATAGGTCCTGGCTCACTACATTGAGAAATAGCGGCCCGTGCGCAAGCACTATCCAGCAAAGTAACTGACTTATCCGGTAATTGGCGACCAGTAATATAACGAGCTGCCAACTGGACTGCTTCCGTAACTGCGCTCTCTAAAATTCTTACACCATGATGTTGTTCCATCATTGGTACCATAGCACGCAGCATGGCGATGGCCACTTCCTGTGTAGGCTCATCCACTTTGATTAGTTGGAAACGACGCGCCAGTGCCGCATCTTTTTCAAAATATTTTTTGTACTCCGCTTGCGTCGTCGCGGCGATAGTACGCAGTTCCCCTCTGGCTAACGCCGGCTTTAATAAATTTGCCGCATCATTTTGTCCTGCTTGACCACCTGCGCCAATCAAGGTGTGCGCTTCATCAATGAATAAAATAATCGGTAACGGATAATTTTTTACTTCATCTAATAATTGTTGCAAGCGACTTTCGAATTCACCTTTAATACTGGCACCAGCTTGTAATAAACCGAAATCTAGCGTAAATAGTTCTACATTTGCTAGTGCGGCCGGAATATTCCCAGCGACAATACGTTGTGCCAATCCCTCAACTAATGCAGTTTTACCAACCCCGGCTTCTCCCGTAAGTAATGGATTGTTTTGCCGACGACGCAACAAGATATCAATCAGTTGGCGGATCTCTTTTTCTCGTCCAAGTACCGGATCCAATTTATTGTCACGCGCTGCCTGCGTTAAATGGTGAGCATATTTCATCAGGGCTGATGCTTGCCCTTGCGGCTCAGCGGGGGTAACAGATTGCTGCATCAGCATTTCAACCGCTTTATCCAGTAGCTCACTATTAATTTGCAGTGCTTGTTGTAGATATAGTGGTAATCCCTGATGCAATTTACGTTCTGCCAGCAAGGTAGCCAATAATAATAAAGGTGATAGTTTATCCATCTGCCAGCGTATGGTGGCATACATCCAGGCACTTTCTAGCCAATCCGTCAGCATGACAGAAAATACTGGCGCTCTATGACATCCACTACGCAATTGAGCTAAAGATGATTGACAAGCTTCTAATAACTTTAATGCATCCCCATTAGCGTGATAACAGAGCTGTTCCACTAATTGGGTTTGTTTTTCTAATAAAATTAGTAGTAAATGCTCACTCTCTATCTCATGGTGGGTGTGACTAACGGCTAAGCTGGCCGCACTATCCAGACACTCACGTGCCGGCAGAGAAAGATTATTAATAATCTGTTTTAAATTACTGCTCACGAATTATTCCTTATTTCATACCACAAAGTAGTAATTTCTAATGGTAACGATGACAACGAACCCTTTACGGGTACCGCTGGCGCATTTAAATTTAGCAATTGTTGATCTAATTGTTGCAGTAGTTGTTGCTTATCCCTTTGTTGTTTCAGCTGCTGTGACCAGTGTTGGTATAGTGACAGCGCCTCTGGCGCACCATCCAACAAATAACGTACCGTGATACGCTTAATGCCTAATGATGTTAATGCGGTATATTGTTGGGTAAAATCTTTAGCATTAAAGATCAATTCTCCTTGAGATAGCGCTCGAATAAATCGAACCATATTCTCTGCCCCACTATAAATTTGTGTTAGCTGAAAGCCTGGAAAATCAATATCAATTTTTATGCGTTGGCACCATTGCGGATGCCAACGCATGGTTGCGCTATCATTAAAATTGATACTATTGATTTGCTGAATTTGTTGCTGGCAATCTAAACTGATACGACTACCGATGGGTAAAACTTGCGCCTGCAGATTGGCACTTGCCGGCTGACTGGTAAAGGTTAACATTGCCCATTGACTCTGCTCAGCATCTCTTTCCCCACTCTGCCGAGTTTGCAATAATTCACGTTGCTCCTGTAACCGTCTACGAATATCCGCACTGGCTGGCGCTAAATCATTAGGTCGTATAACCTGACGAATAAAATGCAAAAATGCCTCATTAACCGGAAAATTGATCCCGGCTAGAGAATGGCGTGAGATCCCTTGCCCATTGATATTCAATGCATAATTTGCATGTTCTTTGATAAAACGCTTACTATAATCAGACAAGCGCACCATCTGTTCTGTTGTCGTTAATAGCTCGTCATCATTGGCATTACTCATAGGCCAAATAACCTGGCTATCCCACTGCTGTTGTAATTTCTCAGCCGCACTAAAAAACGCAAATCTTACTAACAAACGCTTATCACCCTGCCATAAATGCCGTAATAGTGGTTCACGCTGAGCCATGTTTTTAACCTGCAGTGGCTGCCACCATAAATCAAATTGATTAGCAAGTAGGCGTAAATTACCGTTTTGCTGATCATGCTCTTCGCCAAGGGAAATTTTCACTAGCTGTTCTGCTTCATTATCCCCTAATAAAGCATATTGAATGGTTTTTTGCAGCATTTGACGCCAGGTTTGATAACGAAATAGCGCGGGTTGATCAACACGAATAGAAATTGGCGGTAAACGTCGAAATTTAGTTTGGATAAATCGACGCCAAACACTTTCTTGCATCGACAACTGCTGCAAAAAATTGCTTTCTGGCAAGTAGTTATGTAATTGCCACAAAGACAATTGATCCCTTAGCCAAGATTGTTGCTCTGGTTGTGGAATAGAGGCACTTTCTATTGCCAGGCGATTAAAAAAGCGCAAATAAGGACTGGCGTTTTGCGCCGTATCAAACATTAATTGTTGCCAATTACTTTTACCGCGGATGTAACTTTCTGCTTGTGGCATCGCCTGGGCAAAAATTAACCAAGCGGACTGATATTGTTGATGATAGTTGCTGATAAACTGACGTCGTCGCTGGGAAAAGAGGGTGGTATCATTAACGGCTAAGGCGATTTCATCCAATAATAGCTGTATTGCTTTTTCTCCGTTTTGGCTATAAATCGCCTTAACCTCGGCTAACAATTTTTGTTGATCGCTCCCCTCTAGCGGCCAAAAATCTGCCAGGGTAACTTTGACTCCATTATTAACAATATTATCATCCAACAGCCATGACCAATGGTTATCTTTTTCTAATAGTTGCTGTAACACTGATTGCCATTGAGATAATGCCTGCTGCGCTTGACCGGTACGATACTGGGCTAAACGTATGGCAATATACTGATCTTGCGACACAGCGGCCGTCACTCCCATAAGTTCAGTTGCCGACCAGGCAGGAAGCTGCCGTAATTGTGCTAAGCTGGCACCTTGACTCATTGCCTGCTCACTATTAATAAAACGGGCCAAATTGAGAATAAGCTGACGCTTTTGTTGATGACTACTGTTAGCGAAACGGGAGGCTAAATTATTAATAACTTGGTTAGGATGATAATTTATATCCGTTAACAGATATAAATATTGTTGCGCAAGATATTGACGCAACAGATAACGCAGCGGTGAGAATAGTTCTATCCCACGCTCCTGCCATGCCTCTGCTTGCTGATAACGATCATAACGACATGCCAAGGTACTGTTTGAAGGATCGCAAGCTAACTTAAGCATATCGTTATAAGCGATCCATAATGATCGCGCCACGCCAAACAGTAAGCTAAAAATTAATAAACTATACAAAGCGCGACGCCGCCAAAAACGGGCGTTAAGCAGGGGCTGTTTTTTGCTTTTCTGGTCAGGCAATATTTTTTCTAGTAGTTGCTGACTAAATAAACTTTTAGCCCCCGGCCCATTATCGTTATTTTCTGTTGCGCAAAAAAATAAACCACATAATAAACTATGTTGTTGGTAATGATCAGGAACAAACAGAGCCTGAAAATATTCTTCCAACGTCGGCTGCAACTGCCTGATCTGTTCAGGCAATATCAGTAACTCAGCAGGTGGTGTCATACGATAAGCATTTAATTGGCGCAAACAGGTGATCTTTAACGCTTGAATAACTGAATCTAACGTGCGTTCTAACGCGCCAGTAAAGTTACCATCTAACCCGTGGTCAATCATGCCACCCAGCACCTGCTGCCGCTGCTGCTCTGACAATTGACGACTCCATAGATGGAATCCAGGTAAGGACTCACTATGAGTAACTACCACCCAGACCGATAAACGATAACCCAAGCGTTGCTGTAAAAGGGCTAATTGTTCACGCATCAAACGCGCCGCCTGAAAACGCACTTTATTATTAGCATGCAACAATAAATCCATGGGTAGACAAAGGACGATACCGGTAGGCGGTCGCACCTTGGAAAACCAATAGATTAAGCGTTGCCAAGCCTGGCGATACAATGGTCTATCCGTTAAAAAATAACTGGACATAACCAGATACATAGCACGCCGAAAAAACCACCAGCGACAACTAAATTGCCGTTCATTTAGCGAATGATTTTGCCAGCCAGCGAATGAAGGAATTTGGCTATCCGCTAATAACCCTTGTTGACCAGCCCCTTGCATACCTAATACCACATACCAGGGTGGAGCATATTCTCGCCACGTTAACCACCAGCGTTTTTGTATACCTGCACCACGCTTCCAGTGTTGCCACAACTGGCGTTCCAGCCGGTTACTGCCATAGCGTTTTTTTACCAGTTGCTGTTTTAGCCATCTTTGTGTTTTGGGGATGACTAATACGCTGACATATATTATTAGCAGACCGCATAAACAGCCTAAAAATAACCATAGTGCCATTAATGTTGGCCATGACCACAAGGCAACCATCGCAAAACACAAACATAAGAGACCTATCATCAGCAATAATATACCGACGATGCAAAAAAACTTTTTCATTCCTACTCTCTTATTTTTTAAGTAGCAAGATTAAAAAGGCAAACCGAAGCAAGCAAATACAAGGCTAATATTATGCTGATAGCAAGACACCGTTCCCATCCTTTACTCATAAGGGGTTGAGCATGATTGCCTGAATGACTAAATATAGTTGGCATCAAACTCAAATTTTCATTGGTCATACACTGGCGAAGATGATTGGGTAAATTATCAATCTCCTGATCAATGAGATGATTTAATGCCATTTCGCCATCGGTAGCATAGCGGCCGCGAAAACCACATAGCAAACAACAAAGATAGACCAGCCTGGCTTGGAAGCGATCGACTGACATCGACTTTAATCGCTCAAAAAAGGTTAATCCGCCTAAGGTTGAGTCATAACTTAGCTGTTGCAACGATGAAAGGCGCCATTGTTCAAGCCATTGAGCGCCAGCATTCAATATCATCTCATCTACCCAAACCAACACCGCAAAATGGGCATCGTCAATATCTTGTTTGTCATAACCCTGCATCAATGCATTATCCTGTGCCTTAACTAACATCGTTTTTACCGTTTCTCGTAATGTATCGCTATATTGTTCGGTTTGCTGCACAATCAACAGTACTCGGTGAAAAACTGGTCTATAAAAATCGACTAAATACATCTAGTAACTCCTGGCCAATATCAAATCTATCTGTAAATCTTCCGGTGCTTCTGGCCAATGCAGTATGATATTGCCGCTGTTTTTAATTTCTTCCCAGGCAGGACTACGCTCTTCTACCTTGAAATAACGGCTATTCATTTTTTGTGGCAACCCTTGCGGTGGGATAATTTGATAATGAAGCCGTACCCCAGCTAAAGAGCGAGTAATGATGGTGTCGATCTGACTTTTTGCTGCCATTTTTATCAACCTATCATCAGGCACTTCATATTCCTGCTGAACAAATTGTTCTGAACGCATGACTAAATAAATAGCAACATAGTTTTGTTGCGGCGCCAATCGCCAATTGGCAGAAAAATAACCTTCACTCTGTTTAGCGAATGAAATAACGTTATCCTGCTTGATCATCAAATTATCTAGCAATCTCATAATCTTACGTTCACATAACTTCAGGCTTGCCGCAATATCATGATGATCATAACTAGGCGCAACGGTGTTATCCCATTGGCATACGCCGTTAAATGAGCAAAGATCAGTAAAACAAGTGAGTTCTGCTATCAACTCTTTTAATAGGCCGACTATTTTCCATGGATGGATATCTTGCGCTTCTTTATAATGCTGCAAGCGAATGACATAACGCGACAAGGTACGCATTGCTAATAGTAAAATATCTTTTCGCTGGTTTAATTCACCGGTCTCCACCATCGGTGGTCGTTTAAATTCTTCAAATTGATGAAGACGTCCAGTGAGTTCTAAACATAAATTATCAATTCGCTGCCATAACCAGGGCACCGCTTTCAACGTCATGCTTGGCGGAAAGTAATCACTATCCCATTCAATACCCTTTGATCCCTGACGTAAGCGACCTATCGGCAATAGCGTATAACCGGTTAATTGCGCTATTTCGTCGTGCAGAAAAAAGCGTAAGTTATATGACATCTGCTGTAGCTGAACTTCAGTACCATTGCCATACAGATCTCTGACCGGTCGCTCCGTCGGCCAACTGACCCAGCGCGTAGTCTGTTCAGTGATCTCACTGGCTTTTGCCACACAAGTAACATTATTTTGATTATGACTAATCTGTCTTAAGCCAATATAAACCAGTACTGGTTTTTCTCTTACTTGCCAGCAATCTCGTAATGAACGAGGAGCAACGATGGCATTGACATTACAATCAGCATAAACACCATTTGGCAAGATAAACTGCCCTTCATAAATACGTAACTCTTCATCATGTAATGCCGCTTGATGAAAACTGATATTTATTACCCCCACGCCCAAGGCTTGGTCAATAATTGATAGCGAGCACGCCAATATTCATCATGTAGTTGCTGTGTTTGTAAATGCTGCGGTTGTAAATACAATCCGCTAAACCAATATATGGGTTTATAATCAAGCATAATTTTTTCCTAAAATATCGCTGACAACCGCTGGATATCTCATCGTTGTACGCTATGTTGCGCAATGTTAACTGGTTATCTCATGATAGATTTACTCGCTTTTCCTGTTGCCGATTTGGAGGGAAAAACGACATCGTCACTCGGTCGTCTAATCGATTTATTACTGCGAACAATCGTCGTCTCACCTAGCATAATTTCAATATTGATCGGAATAAAATGGGCTTGCCAACGCTTATTCCACCAACCCTGTGAGCTTAATTCGAGAGGAATAGAAAAAATCCGCACATGCCTTTCATTCGGCTGCGGGTAATAACCCGCTATCAATGCCACATAACGCGCTTGCTCTACGCGATCAAGATGTAATGTCACCCGTTGTCCCGGCATCATGACATAGCTATCCAATTTAAGAATATTTTCACTACCGCCGGCGCGAGCAAAAAGATTGCGTAACAGGGCAGGATTATTTAATAAACCTTCTAACTGGTCACGCCTTTCGGCTTGAATAATCAGTACCGTACAACTATTGGGTACTCGATTAAACGCATTCAATTGCGGATCCGCTATCATATCAATATTAATCGCATCGCTAGCAAAGATGGCTGACGCTTGTTCGATCGCTATTTGACGTTGTTGTTCGGTAGAATAAGGTGAATTGCAACCCGTAACATTTCCCATTAGAACCAATATGACTAGCAAACGAAGGCAAATTTTGGTTCGATTCATGTCTTCATCCCACTTAGATTAATTTTCTGATCCTTTAATCACTCTCATCATATCCCTGAGTGTCGAATCGTTATCGACTAACATTTCCGCTAACCATTGTGCTATTTCCATATTTGCCCAACTGGCCGCTCGTTCTAATAAATAAGGGACTGGACTGGTTGGTTCATTACTACGGAAATATTGTGCAATGGTTAACATCTGCTCTATCGCCTGTTTTCTATTTTCCAGGTGCGAAGAGGGGCGGTTGAGCGATGGATTATTCAATTGTGTGTCACTGTCTGTTTTGATTTGCTCATGCTGCTGTTCTTTAACCATCAGGGGTGACAACCGATCTTGATAAAAGCGAGACAATAAGCTTTGTACTTCCTCTACCTGATGTAAGCTATCATTCATAACAATGACATTTTCACCCCAAAAATTTTTCAATAGGGTCTGTAGCGTCAGCAGCGAGGTTTGTAACGTCTGAATTTGCTCGAGCAGATGATTGACATGGGATGACGACGTATGGCGAATACTCTCTTCACAATCAGCTATACCGAAATAGCCATCATCCTGCAGCGGTTTTCTAAGTTCAGTATTAACGGCAACACTATGTTCGTAATGTTGTACTCGAGCCCATTGCCTAACATTCAACTTACCGTCATCTGTCAATGGCCAATCTTGCAATAGGTGACTTAATCGATTATCTAACCAATTTAATCGCGCTAGTCGGATATCCGCCCCGTAGCCATCTTCTTCATCCAATTTAGGCCAAAGTATCGGCCAAAATGTTTCACATAAACGGCTAATTAATGCGACACCAACCGCCATTCCCGCCAAACCATGCAACTTAGCTTGTGCTTGGGTTAACCAGCAGGCTATCTGTAAATCTTTGCTATGTTTTTCCAATACTTCAATACAAAGCAGCGAAACTTGACGCCAATCAGTTTGCCGAGCTTCACAAGACCACATATCTTCTAGCTGTAGATCATCATCACTTTCCCGCGCCTGATTTATCTGTTCAAATATCGGCTGGTATTCAATGTTTTCTCCTGCCGGTAGATCATCAGAGTGCTTCAACATCAAGCGATCAAAGTCAAGTACTGTCAGCTCCATGTTTCTCTCCATTAAGCAATAATGACCATGGGGTAACCAGTGGTAATAACACCGCCATGAGCGCACAGATCACCTAATCGAGCGGCCGGGCGACCACCAATTAACACGGTTAAACTACCCATCACGACAGTATCTGGCGGCCCAACACACACCAACATTGATCCTAGGGTAGCGGCAGGTAAACCACCGATTAAGACGGTCGGTACGCCCGGGGGGATAATTGGGCCACCAACATGCGGGATCGGCGGTACAACAGGTGAAACCATTGGGCAAACATGTAAATCACCCGTTCGTGCAGCAGGCATCATTGGCATCGATTATTCTCCTTATGTAGTCGTTTCCTGATACAAATAGTTTTTCCGACCGAGATCAGTATCCGGTGTCAATTGGATCAAATAGCGTTGAGCTAGGGTAAAAAATTGCTCGACATATTTATCCTGCAACACGTTATCATGACTATAAAAATGTAAGATTAGACACAAAACACCGGCTAACGCTTGCGTTGCCTGCCATGGGGAAGCAGTAACTGCATCCAAATCAGGCGCAGTGACACTCCCTTCACTCAGGAAAATGGATAGCACCAACCCGGCAATCGGATTATCAAACCCTATTGCTTCTGCTTGTTCAAACAGTTGATGACGAAGTTGATCGCCACCCCGTGAGCGCCAATCTCTGGCATGTTGTAATAATATTCTCTGTTCTTGCACCAATTCACGTTCATAAACGTGACCAATAAATGCCAGAGCCAAATCAAGCGCCTGACGATATGGCAACATAAACACGGTATAAAACACCATATCTGTCCATGCGGCATCCTCACGTAAAGCCTGTAAATTTTGATTATGAGAAGCAAATGGCTGCAATATTTGCTCCGCTACAGGCGATAATTGACAGTGTTTTAGCTTTACCATGATGGCTCCCTAAGATTAACCAACCGTGCTATTAACCAATTTTGGTCAATAACCCTTTTAACATCGCAATGGTTGAAGCACTAATCTGTACCACCAGACCGCTGAGTTTTGTCATACCATTACTTTTCAGCGTTAACATTCCGGTTCCTTCCACTGTGGTGCTAGCGGCCGTCATTTTCAGCATCCCGTCACTTTTTATATTGATTACCGGTCCCTTAACGGTGATGCCGGCAGGCGTAATCGACAATGAACTGTTTCCCACACGCAACTCAATCTTCTGTTTCGCAGTAATAGTGCAAGCTTGTCCTGCCGAGATGTCGACTTTGCCACCTTTGGCATTCAAGCTGTAATTGCCACTATTGAGTAATGTGACAAAGTTTCCTTTATTAACTGTTTGATTTTTATTACCTTTACTTAACGTTAAGCTATCGTCGCCTTTATCAATTAAAACATCCCGTTTTCCTTTGATCTCCCATCGTACATCTCGCGCAATAACGGCGGATAAATCGTTATTTGCCTGCCATTGCAAATCTTTTTGCGAATGAATTAAAATAAATTCCTCACCTTTTTTATCCTCAAAACATAATTGATGTCCCTGCTCAACATTACCTTTTCGACTACTTCTTGTTGTAAGACCACTTTGGGTTTTTTGCTCAGGTAATGAAAAAGGGGGCATTTTGGCACCGTTCATCACAGTACCCACCACTATCGGATAATCAGGATCACCATCCACAAAACTGACTAATACTTCACTACCAACACGGGGTAGGAATTGCGTACCAAAGCGAACACCATTACCCAATTGACTAACGCGGATCCAACACGAACTGTTATCATCTTTCTTATGTTCTTTGTCCCAATGAAACTGGAGCTTTATTCGGCCCATTTCATCAACATGGATCTCCTCCTGTGCAGGGCCAACCACCTGAGCAGATAACACTCCCGCAATACTAGGGCGTTGTTTTGTCAATGAAGGACGCCAAGCTTTATCTGCCGGCAATAAAGTGACTCGCGATGAAAATTGTTGTTCATGACTATCCAGATTACTTTCTGCCACTAATTGTTGCCCGCTAACGGCATAATTACCATCAACCGCAGGATCACCTTGCAGGGTAAATCTCTGGCCAACTTGCAATGCCGGATAGCTATTTACCGCTTCTAAATATCCCGCCTGCGATTCCCACTGCTCCATATATAAAGCAGCACGCGCATTTAATTGTTGTTGTTGTTCAAGTCCGGCAAAATCATAGATAGAAAGCTTATCATTGACGGCGTAGTCACCACGCGCTTTAGCACTGGCAAACACCGGTACCGCATTTTTGATATTGTAACCGCTCATTTCTACACTAGCCGGGATCACCTTGCGGCTAGCGCACTAGGCACGCAATCCCATAAATTGAGGCTGACCACTTAATGTTTGATAAGGTAATGTTGATAAGGGCGCGCGCGAAAAGGCACTAGGATGATCAGCCAACACTAATAGATGCTTATCTTTTTCATGACTGAAATAATAAAAAATACCGGCCGAGGCTAATTGACGCATAACAAAATCAAAATCTGACTCACGGTATTGCATACAAAATTCACGTTTTGGATATGAATAACTCAAATTTAAACGAACATCGCTAAAACCGCGTTTTTTTAAGATATCACACACCATATCCGGCACATTAATGTCCTGATACACGCGTGAATTGAGCGTACTCATTAACAAAACTAACCAAGGCTCTAACTGCACATTATAACGATAAAGCGCTTCACTATGACCACTTTGCTGTAGTTTGGTGATCACACCATGGATATAACGAGCATTCCGCTCATCACCAATCCTTAACCCCTGCGGATGACCGACATAACTTTGCAAATCAGCAAATTTTTTGTCTGAATAAAGCTCTAGCGTGAACAAATAGGGATGAGATAAATACTCCGCTCCTTCAACTTTACTTAAGGCGGCACTATCACCCATGGCGCCAAGCGACTGTAAATATCGATTATTTTGAGCTAATAACATAATATTCTGTTTTAATTAATCGGTGTTATATAAAGTCTGGTCGCTGCTGATCGAGCCTGATTTCCCAGATAACCATGTTTTCCTAAATTAAATTGACCATCTAATGTTATACCCGTCCCCTTAAAGGCCACTAACAGTTCTAAAGAAAAGCTTAATATGTTGCCGGTGAATAAAACGACCCGCTGATTCAACTGACTATAAACATCGCTATTGGACAGAAATTTTTCCCATTGCTGAGGTTTTGAACAGGTAAATTGGATCAGAAAATGGGACTGAATATCCCAAAAATATTGTCCTATGACAGGCGCTTCACCTAAACGACAACCACCTAAAATAGCTTGATATTCACTCGCCACCTTCCGCCAGCGGCCATAAAATGGCTGGATTTTAACCGCCAGTTGAAATTCACGTTGCAGCAACCGTTCCAAATTGACTAAGGAACGTACAGATGTCGACAATAAGCCGCTCATATCTGCCGCCGGTAAGCAAGCCATTTGTTCAGCAGATAAGCCGGTCACTGCAGCAATAACAGCAGGTAGCTGCCGCTTAGGATTTAATTCAGTATTGACATATAAGAGATATTTCTGCCAGGCTTGAAAACGTAAACTCAGCAGACGATGATTGAAGACATCAAGAAACGCTTTCGCCGAATCATCACCATATCGATAACGCCGATCAATCAACCATTCTGTATAACGTAATGGCAAAGCACCATGGGTGCCCAATAGACCAAAATGGTTGACGGCCATACAATAAGTTGTCTCTCCAGCTGTCGGCTCATCAACGGTAACACTTTCAACTTCTCGCTCTGGTGCATCTAAAGTCAATACCGATTCAAAACGTACTACATCATCAGGTACGCTCACCTGACGTCCTTTTCTAAGACACTTATTTAATAGACGACGCACATTTTGGTAAAAACTACCACCGAGCAGGGAAAAAGTCATAACCATACCCTTCTTCCACAACGCCTAGGCCAACGCTTGACACTATGAGTAACACCGGATAAGCAAGTAACCACTTGGGTAAAACTATTGATTGGTGCGTACAACGCAATAAATCTTTCTAGCACACAGCAAAAGAGATAAAAATCAACAAACTCTTCAGCTTGAGATTGGAATGTCAGCGTCACCTCTAGCCCTTTGGCAAAAGAGTAGGGATCAGCCGGATCTAACCTGACAGATATCGGATTAATCGTGATACGACTCAGTAACGCTATCAAGCGTGATACCGCCATATCATTCTGTAAATTATATAGCTCGAGCGTTTCTCGTAGTCGTTGCGCACTTTCATCCTGTGAAAGTAACATTTGATTAAGATTGAGCTGTGCTACCATACGCCAATTTTGCGCAGCATCTAATTGTGGCCGTAATGGCGGTCGTGGGCGGATTAATCCGATAACTTTTACGCCGGGTAACGCAAACTCAGCATCAAAATCGCCCTCTGAATTACCGTTACTTAATTTCTGTGGTAAATCGCGATTAGTGCACATAATTTTTAACATCACGACATCTACCGTCGGAATATGACGCTTACCACGCAAATCGGCAAAACCAATGAAGGTATTAATACCTTGATCATTTGGCAGCATTGAGGCTCTTTGGGTTGTCTGCCAATATAAAGAGGGTATGCCTCGCTCTTCATGATGTTCAATACCAAAGAGCGCTTTTACTTTTATGCTGCTGTTATGTTCTTTTTCTTTACTGCGCTGAAAAACTTCTACCGACCGAATATTATAAACTTCCATGCTTAAAGGACGGCGCGCGTCAGGTTGAATAAGATATTCACTTTCACTATCCGATAAGGTCAGTGGCTCAGCCTGATGAGGAAATAAATTGACTATCGGGCTACAGTTCATACGAAATGTTTCGACATTAACTTTGTCACAGTTGCGTTCAAGGCGACGTAAAGTATGACAATCTTTTAACCGAAAGCGATAGTGAAACTCACCAGACAATAGCTCCCATTTCGGTAACGGCAATTCAACAAATAAAAATCTTTCAATCAAACTAAAATAGTCACGTAATAAATGATGAACAGGGCTGATAGCCATATCATCCGCACAGAGGCAGTCCGCTTCTTCAAAGCCTATCGCTTGAATATTATCGGCAGTTGTTGCAACCGGTTGTTGGTCAACATAACATTGCCATTCATCAACCTGGGATAATAAAAGCTCATATAAACTATGCGTAATCACTGGTGTGCCATGTAAATATAAACGAATAGATTGCGCTTGAAACTTGGCACCTGGCCAGGTGATAAAACGTAACGTTAATATAAAATTTCGATCATAGGGATCTTGTTTCAGTGATGCTTCACATAAATCGATAGGCAAGATTTCTACCGGATAAACCGTACGGAAACGACAGCGCACATCACCGACTGGCTTAGAAGTTAAAAAACTGTGGCGAGGAACAGATAAAACGCCCGTTATACCAGAAGTTGCTGGCTCAGGCTGAAATTGTATCAAAGAGACGGATGGCACTTGGCGCATAAATTGGGGTGCTAATATCTCCATCATAGCATTATTCAATTCAGGCATATCTTCATCAATTTTCTGATGAATACGGGCGGTTAAAAAAGCAAAAGATTCCACCAAACGTTCAACATGTGGATCTTCAGATATGCCTTCCGCTAGCCCTAATCGACGCGCAATTTTAGGAAAACGACGCGCAAAAGCCACTCCATATTTTCTTAGATAACTTAATTCTCGGTTGTAATAGTCTAAGGTTTTTTGTGGTAGTAACATGAAATTGTTATTCCTCCCAAAAAACAGAGTAGCTATAGGCGACACTACTCCAACTGACAGAAGTACCAATAATGAAACGGGTGAATGGAATAAGTGCAACAATTAAAATAATGACCGGAAAAGAGCGGACAAAATTGACCAAACCATTAAGCGAATAATAGATAATTTTTTTGGCATTAACCCATCAGGTGAAAATAAAACCAGAAAAACACCAATAAAAAAACCGATAATTAAACCTAATATCAACGATAAAAATAACATTTTTAATGTTGCTAAAATGGCAGGAAAAATAATTAATGGTAAATAATTAAAAGCTTGGGTGGTTGTGATATTAAGAAACATATTTTCGATCTGCATAATAGTCAAATAATATAAAATTGTTAATTTATGGTATTAAAACAGATCCCGTTAATGGTAAAAAAATCTTCAGTTTTATGACAAAATTCATTTTTTATTGATAGATAATAAAAATGAATCAATTCATTTAATAAATATTCTGAGCGCAAAAACAGCATTTTAAAGTTTCTACCAATAATATTAAATAAATCAATAATAATCGATCCGTCATTGCTATGATCCGTTATCATTAATTTAAAGCCTGTTTCACCTAGCTTTATGTCAATATTTTCAAGCCCGACAAGTCGTCTTAATGCAGGCGGTTCAGTGACAAAAATATTTTTTGTGGTGCCTGAAAGCGTTATTTTTCCATTTTCAATAATTGACATACTGTTACAAATACGTTTCGCTATATCTATTTGATGAGTCACCATAATAATAGTGACATTTAAAACACGATTAATACGTTTAATAAGCTCAAGTAAAGCATGGCTAGTAATAGGATCTAACGCTGATGTTGCCTCATCGCACAATAACACCTTTGGCTGTAAAGCGAGTGCCCTAGCGATTGCCACTCGCTGCTGTTGACCACCAGATAATGCTGCTGGCCGATATTGCGACCTATTTTCTAAGCCAACTAACGCCAGTAACTCTTTTGCTCGACACTCTCTTATGGCAGGAGCAATATTCCAACATTGCATCGGTAGCATAATATTTTCAATAACCGTTTTTCTTTGCATTAAGGCAAAATCTTGAAAAATCATGCCAATATTTTTTCTATAACGACGTAAAGATAAACCGGATAAATTCATAACATTAATATGATTACATTCAAGTTTGCCATTACATCCGGTAAGCTCTAAACCATTTATACAATGTAATAAAGTCGATTTACCTGCGCCACTGGCACCTAATAAGGCATGAATTTCACCCTGTGGGATATTTAGATTAATATTATTCAATAATATTTTATTTGCTATCTTTTTATTGAATTGATTAATTTTAATCAAAATATTCATCCCTATCGTTTTAATTTTAATTAATATAATAAAATTGTTATTGTTATATTCTTTGATCTATTTCTAAAAAATCACTTTTCTCTAAGAAAATTTCACCATAAATTATCATTTAATCAATTTTGATAAAAAATATTTTCAACGCCCCATAGCAAACCATCAACAAAATAATTTAAGCAATCTTGAAGTAATAATAACAAATTAATTACAATATAATAATCTAGAACAAATTTATTAAAATATAATCAAATGATTTAATATTTATTAATTGATAAATAAAATAATAGACTATGGAAAGATTATCAAAATAATACTTTCTTTCTCAATATGAAAATGCTGACATTATCTCATTACCGCTTTATCTTTTTACTCGAACAAAATTTACGCTAGAATTTTATCTGCATCTCAATCTTATCTCTGCAATAAGCTCAATCTACATAATGGCATACATATTGCGTATTAACATTGATCAGTTTGATTTTTCTCAACAGGAGAAATAGCAATGTTAAAAAAACAGGAAAAGTTCGAGGAGATGCAACTCGGCTTATCTTATTTGCGTATTGATGCGCTGACAAAAGTAACCGGGCGGGCAAAATATGCCGATGATATATCGATGGTTGGCATGCTCTATGCTAAATATGTCCGCAGCACCATCGCTCATGGCTTTGTTACTGAAATCGACTATCGTCAGGCATTAGCGTTACCGGGTGTAGTCAATATATTTACCTGGCAGGATGTTCCCCAGATCCCTTTCGCTACTGCCGGACATGCCTGGACACTTGATGCGAAAAAACGCGATATAGCCGATCGTTTATTGTTAACTCGCCATGTACGCCATTTTGGTGATGGCATTGCTATTGTTGTCGCTCGAGATGAGCTCACCGCAGAAAAAGCCGCTGCTGCAGTAAAAATAACCTATGAAGAATTGCCGGTTATTACCTGCCCAGAATCAGCTAAAGCCGCTGATGCAATAAATATTCATAGTAATGGCAACCTGCTTAAACAGAGCCAAATCACCGCTAATGAACCTGTATCAGCGATAGAAAAATCCCAACATCAATTTAGCGGACGTTTTACCACCCCGATTGTGCAACATTGCCACATGGAAAGTGTCACCAGCTTTGCCTGGATGGAACAATCCGATCGTATTATTATCGTCTCTAGTACCCAGATCCCGCATATTGTGCGTCGTATCGTTGCGCAAGCACTGGATATGTCATGGTCTAAAATACGTGTTATCAAGCCGCATGTTGGTGGTGGTTTTGGTAACAAACAAGACGTATTAGAAGAACCGATGGCCGCGTTTTTAACCCTAAAATTGGGTGGTGTGCCAGTAAAAGTGATGCTTTCACGCGAAGAATGTTTTTATGCTTCACGTACCCGACATGCCTTTCGGATCGATGCTGAATTAGGCATCACCAGCGACGGCGTACTGAAAAGATATCAATTGGATGTCCTATCCAATACTGGCGCTTATGCTTCACATGGCCACTCAATTGCTGGTGCCGCTGCGAATAAAGTTGCTTACTTATACCCGCGCAGTGCATTTGGCTACCAGGCGACCACCTGCTATACCAATCTACCCTCAGCAGGTGCTATGCGTGGTTATGGCGCTCCTCAAGTCACTTTTGCGTTAGAATCATTACTGGATGATGCCGCTGCTCAGTTAGGCATCGATCCAGTAGAGATCCGACTTATTAACGCAGCTCGTACTGGAGACAGCCACCCAATTAATCACTCTATTATTCAAAGTGCAGGCATAATTGAGTGTTTGACCAAAGGACGCGAACTATTTAATTGGCAAGCGCGTAAAACGGCCTGTCAGCAAATGCGCGGTGATATTCGTAATGGTGTTGGCGTTGCCTGTTTTAGTTATACCTCTAATACCTGGCCTGCCGGTGTTGAAATTGCCAGTTCTCGCCTATTGTTAAATCAAGATGGTATCGTGAATGTACAAATAGGCGCCACTGAAATAGGCCAAGGCTCAGACACGGTATTTGCCCAGATGGTAGCGGAAACATTGGGCATGCCTGTTAATATGATCAATGTTATTTCAACTCAGGATACAGATATAACCCCCTTCGATCCTGGCGCATTTAGTTCCCGACAAAGTTATGTTACCGCGCCGGCACTACAAGAAGCCGCCCAAACATTACGGCAAAAAATTGTTCAACATGCCGCCATAATTCTCAGTCAAGCAGAGAGCGAGCTCACCATTATTAATGGCAATATTGTCTCTCTCAACCAAGCTGAAAAAATTCTCATGTCGGTTGCCGATGTCGCAATGGATACTTTTTACAACCCAGAATTAGGGGGACAACTTTCTGCTGAATCCGCCTGTAAAACAACCAATAATCCGCCGGCATTTGGCTGTACTTTTGTCGATTTAACGGTGGATATTCCACTATGTAAGGTGACTATCAATCGTATTCTTAACCTACATGATTCTGGCCGCATTCTTAATCCTAAGTTGGCTGAGGGACAAGTCCATGGAGGCATGGGAATGGGGATTGGTTGGGCGCTATATGAAGAACTGATCGTTGATGAAAAAAGCGGTATTGTCCGCAATGCTAATTTGCTTGACTATAAAATGCCCACCATGCTGGATCTACCTGAGCTGGAATGTGTCTTTATCGACACTATGAACCACAATCGGCATACGGTCATAAATCATTAGGCGAGCCGCCGATAATTTCGCCTGCGCCGGCCATCCGTAATGCATTACGGATGGCGACAGGCGTTGCAATTAACTCCCTCCCCCTCACACCGAAAAGATTGTTTCGCGAATTTGTTCAAGCCGGGCTGATAAGAGGTTAGCTTTATGTATGACATTAAAAATTATCACCGTGCTGACAATATCTCTCACGCGGTAGCATTGTTAGAAAAAAATCCTACAGCTCGATTATTGGCCGGCGGAACAGATGTTTTGATCCAATTACATCACCTTAATTCACAGTTTGAGCATATTATTGATATTCATGATTTGCCAGAATTACGCGGTATTCAGTGTGATCAGGCGGGTAATATTCGCATCGCATCGGGTACGACTTTCCATAAATTAATCACTCATCCAATTGCTCAGCAACATCTTCCAGCGCTGGTTGAAGCCGCTAGCATGATCGCCGGACCGCAAATACGCAATGTCGCTACCTTTGGGGGTAACATTTGTAATGGCGCACCCAGCGCGGATTCCGCTTGTCCATCCCTTATCTACGATGCAACCCTGGAAATTGCTTCACCTGGAGGGATCCGTTATACCTCAATTAATGGTTTTCATACTGGGCCTGGAAAAGTCGCATTAGCTGCCAATGAGATTTTAACCGCTTTTCATTTTAAAGCTGAAAATTATCGCCACAAAGGTGCCGCCAGCTTTAAATATGCCATGCGCGATGCGATGGATATCGCCACCATTGGCTGTTCTGCCCTTTGTGACATTAAACAGGGTAAATTTCAGCAACTGAAACTGGCCTTTGCTGTCGCAGCACCGACACCGATACGCTGCCAGCATGCTGAAGAAGCTGCTCGCGGCCAAGCACTCACTCGGCAAACGCTGGCTACTATTAGTAAAGCGGTTAGCCACGATGTTTCGCCGAGGACATCATGGCGGGCGGAAAAAGAATTTCGCTTACATCTTATCCACACTTTAACCGAGCGAGTCATAAATTTAGCTGTTATGCGCGCAGGAGGAGAAATTATATGAATGCCAAAGCGTTAACCACGATTGATTGTCATATTAATGGTGTTCATCGTCAACTGACTCTATCGCCCGCAATGTCACTGGCGGAAGTATTACGGGCAGAAGGCTTACTTAGCGTTAAATTAGGCTGCCACGTCGGTGAATGTGGCGCATGTACTGTGCTCGTCAATGATATCGCCATCGATAGCTGCCTCTACTTAGCTATCTGGGCACAAGGTAAAACCATTCGCACCGTCGAAGGTGAATTAGCTAACGGTGTCGCATCAAAAATACAACAAGCCTATGCCAATACGGGGGCTGTTCAATGTGGCTTCTGTACGCCTGGCCTGATTATGGCAACCACTGCTTTTTTTGCCAAACCGCGCACCAAGCCATTAACAATTAAGCAAATACGACATGGATTAGCCGGTAATCTATGTCGCTGTACCGGTTACCAAATGATCGTGGATGCAATTCAACACTGCGAATAAGTTATCTCTGGGCATGGTATTTTTAAATTCATACCATAGCCCATTTTCACTAGCCAGATGTCAATTCATAGCGCTTGATCTTACGGTATAAAGTCGCAATACCAATGCCAAGCATTTTTGCGGCTTGTTTTTTACTGCCATAACGGCTTAAGGCTTCACGAATCAGCTGTTTTTCCATATCTTCAAGCACAATCGCACCATCAATAGCTTGTTCCTTTTCCTCGATAGTGGGAACAACCACTGTCTCAACCTTAAAATCATTTTTACGATGACTCACCAAATAGGGAGGAAGTAATGCAATATCAATAACATCGCCCGAAGAAGTGACATTAATTAAATATTCCATCAAATTACTCAGTTCACGTAAATTACCTGGCCAATGATAAACTTTGAGACACTCCAACACCTCTTGTGAAACCCCTGGATACACGAGCCCAAGACGCTTAGTGTGGAGATTAAGAAAATAGTGAATAAGTAATAGCAGGTCTCCCTGACGTTCTCGTAATGGCGGCAAAGCTAAAGGAATAACATTCAAACGATAATAGAGATCTTCTCGAAATTTGCCCTCACGAACAAACTTTTCCAGATTTTGATTGGTGGCCGAAATAATCCGAATATCTACCGAAATCGCTTTACTGGCACCAATCGGCTGAATTTCACGCGTCTCGATTGCACGTAATAACTTTACCTGAATAACCAGTGGCATATCGCCGACTTCGTCCAAAAACAGTGTTCCTTGATTAGCCGCCTGAATTAATCCTTGTTTACCGTTGGTTGAAGCACCGGTAAAGGCCCCTTTAACATAGCCAAATAACTCACTTTCCAGTAGCTGTTCTGGAATAGCGGCACAGTTAATGGCAATAAAAGCTTTGTTACTACGATGACTTAATTTGTGAATCGCTCTGGCAACTACCTCTTTACCGGTACCACTTTCACCCGTAATTAGAACACTAGAAGGACTAGGCGCAATACGGCTAATTAATTTTTTCAATTTACGCATCGGTGGTGATTCCCCAACCAGATGCTCAATGTGAGGTTCATCAGATTCAAATATAGGATTGGCATAAAGCGGTAATTGATGAAAAGCCATTAAAAATATTTGATAATCTTGTATATTATGTAGTTGTCCTGTCAGTATTTCTGATACCGCTCCGCAAGTGATCACATATTGCATATGACCACCATTAACACTTTCCTGATAAATTAGCGGCCGAATGGTAAATGTCTTGCCGATCATTTTTTCATAATTTAGATTAAGTATATTAAGTGCAATAGCATTGGCGAATTTTAATTTATTCCGACTACTTAATATCAAAACCCCCTGATCGATATTATCAATTAAGGTCATTAATGCTTTGCTGGGATGATTTACACCACTTTGTTCGTCTAATAATTTTGCAATAAAAATTGTCGAAATATGCTGCACATAATCAGAAAATTCATGTAAATTATGTTTTATTCTTTCCTGCTGCTCATGAGTAAAAGCCACCAAACTGATTACCCCGACACAAACATCCTGGAAAAATATTGGTGTGCCTAAAAACGCTTTTTCCTTACAATTTACTTTATTTTCACAATCGTCACACAGTGGATCCAAGCGAGATTGGATGACAACCTTTTCTTTTCCCGTTTGAATGACGTAACGCAACAAACGCGAATTTCGTTCTAGCTTCTGCCCTAAATACTTTCCATAAGGCCCTGATCCAGCCACACGTCTTAAAGCACCGTCTACAATTTCAACTTCAAGTTGTAATACACGGGAAAGAACTTTCGTAAATCGCAGGATAGTTGGTTGGATCTGCATTAAAGCAGATTGAGAACTTACACCCAACATGATCATTTTCCTTATGTTCTAAATTATTACACAACTAATATCGTAATTAATGAACTATAGGACATGTGCAATAACATCACATTGCTCCTTATAGCCTAAATGATAGAAAAATGATTCTTCCCGATTACAGTCCATCGTAAAATATCAAGGCTCATTATTAAAATGATAATTCTGTATCAAAATTATCATTATGAATTAATAAATATCGATAATTAAAAATTAAATTTATATTTATAAATTGTAATTTAATTGTATTTTATTATTCCAGTGAGCATATTAATAAAGATAACTCTGTTATTTTTTAATTAATTTTTTTATTTATTATATCGCCAAACGATGTCATTTTTAGCCTCCGATCCTGATTAAGGATAGAATCATTTCTTAATGATAGAGTTATCATCTATACAGTACATGAAATATTAATCTGGAAATACCATCATTAACGCAAAAATTTATTGTTTGCTTTCATTCCCTTACCTTAATAATCATTTTCTGTGATTATTATCACGCTATTCTCTATCAACTCTCCTTTCTTATTTTACGCTAAAAAACTGGCATGCTTATTGATATCACTTCAATAGCTTATGCAGATCCTTGGCTTAGTTCTGCACAGCATATTCGCTATCTGACTAGCTATTTTAAATTAGGATTTTATGATGAAAACAATTAATAAATTGCTCAAGGATATCAAAGTACTGCACTCCAACCTTCACAAAAAAGATTTTTTGTTGACTTGGGAACAAAGTCAGGATGAGTTAATTCAGGTGCTGAATATTGCCGCCGTACTCAAAACCCTGCGGGCAGATAATATTGCAACAAATGTATTTCGCAATGGCTTAGGTATTTCTATCTTTCGCGACAACTCCACTCGAACCCGTTTCTCCTATGCTTCCGCATTGAATATGTTAGGGTTAACCCAACAAGATTTAGACGAAGGTAAATCGCAAATTGCCCATGGTGAAACAGTGCGTGAAACTGCCAATATGATCTCCTTCTGTGCCGATGCCATCGGGATTCGAGATGATATGTATCTTGGTGCCGGCAATGCTTATATGCGTGAAGTCGGTGATGCATTGGATGAAGGCTATCAACAAGGTGTACTACCACAACGTCCCGCATTAGTTAATTTACAATGTGATATTGATCATCCAACCCAATCAATGGCTGATTTAGCCTGGTTACGTGAACACTTTGGCTCGCTGGAAAACCTAAAGGGCAAAAAAATTGCCATGACCTGGGCTTATTCACCCAGTTATGGCAAACCACTATCGGTTCCCCAAGGTATTATTGGATTAATGACGCGTTTTGGTATGGATGTAACATTAGCCCATCCTGAAGGTTATGAACTTATCCCAGACGTCGTTGCCGTCGCGAAAAATAATGCCCAAGCATCAGGCGGAACTTTCCGTCAGGTTAATAGTATGGAACAAGCGTTCAAAGATGCGGATATTGTTTACCCTAAATCTTGGGCACCTTATAAAGTGATGGAACAACGCACCACATTATTACGTAACAATGATCATGATGGCTAAAAATCATTAGAAAAACGTTGCTTGGCGCAAAATGCGAATCATAAAAACTGGCACTGCACTGAAGAAATGATGGCGCTGACTCATAACGGCAAAGCACTCTATATGCACTGCTTACCGGCAGATATCTCTGGCGTTTCCTGCCGTGAAGGTGAAGTCACCGAAGGTGTATTCGAAAAATATCGCATTGCAACTTATAAAGAAGCTAGCTGGAAACCCTATATCATCTCCGCCATGATCCTGGCGCGAAAATTCGCTCAACCTGATTTGATCCTCGAGCAATTAATAAAAGACGCTGACAAACGCGTTAAATAATGCTGCTGTCCGGCCATCTATTGGCTGTTAACAGCATAAAAGTATATTTATGAACAAATAAGGTTGGCTATGTCAATTTCCTCATTAAAGTTAGATATCGCGCAAAATCGCTTCTTTACTGGTGAAAAATCTGACTTGTTTTCGCGTAAAGAAGCAGGTAAAGCGCGGACTTTTCATCAAAAAATAGACAACTATCATCCAACACCACTCTACTCCCTCGATGGATTGGCTGATCTGTTTCAAGTTGGCAAAATATTGGTCAAAGATGAATCCCAACGCTTTGGTCTAAATGCGTTTAAAATGCTAGGTAGCACCTATGCTATCGCCCAATTATTGTGTGAAAAATACCATATCAATATCGATAATTTCTCTTTTGAAAAGTTAAAACACAGTCTGACAGAAAAAATAACCTTTACCACCACTACAGATGGTAATCATGGACGTGGTGTTGCCTGGGCCGCCAAACAACTTGGTCAGCACAGTGTTATTTATATGCCCAAAGGCTCAGCCCAGGAGAGAGTAGAGCATATTCTGGCGCTGGGTGCCGAGTGTATTGTCACCGATATGAATTATGACGATACCGTCCGCATGACAATGGAAACCGCCCAAAAGCATGGTTGGCAAGTGATTCAAGACACAGCCTGGCCAGGTTACAGCCAAATTCCTACCTGGATCATGCAAGGCTACACCACTTTAGCCGATGAAGCAGTAGAGCAAATGAACCAAATGGGGATTTCTCGACCGAGCCATGTTTTTCTGCAAGCTGGCGTGGGTGCCATGGCCGGCGGCGTACTCGGTTATTTGGTTGATGTCTATGGTGCTAACCAATTGCATTCAGTCGTCACTGAGCCTGAGTTAGCTAACTGTCTATATCGTTCCGGTATAAAAGGCGAGATCGTCAATGTTGATGGCGATATGCCAACGATTATGGCCGGGCTAGCCTGTGGTGAGCCCAATCCGCTCGGCTGGACGGTCCTACGTAACTGCGCCCGACAATTTCTCTCATGCCAAGATGCCGTCGCTGCCCTCGGCATGCGTGTACTGGGTAACCCTTACCAAAAAGATCCGCGCATTATCTCCGGTGAATCAGGTGCGGTCGGTTTAGGGGTATTGGCAGCAGTGCATTACCACCCGCAACGCGATGCGTTAAGAAAAAAATTAGCCCTAACCAAAGATGCGGTTGTCTTGCTAATCAATACTGAAGGGGATACTGACGTCAAACACTACCGCGAAGTTGTCTGGCAAGGCAAGCACCCAACATTAGCATAAGGCACGACCCTTAAAACGCATCTTATGATTGCTGCAAAATAGGAATTTATAACGGGAGTAAACAACATGGTTAAGCAAGTTCCATTCGATAAAGTTCTGGATAGCGCCAAAAAATATAAAGATGACATGAGCCGTTTTCTACGGGACATGATCGCCATTCCTAGTGAAAGTTGTGACGAAAAAAAGGTTATCCACCGCATTAAACAAGAAATGGAAAAAGTGGGTTTTGATAAAATTGATATCGATCCAATGGGCAATATTCTGGGTTATATTGGTCATGGGCCTCATTTGATTGCGATGGATGCACATATTGATACGGTCGGGATAGGTAATATTAAGAATTGGTCTTTCGATCCCTATCAAGGCATGGAGACAGAAAATATTATCGGCGGCCGTGGCGCATCGGATCAAGAAGGCGGCATGGCAGCGATGGTTTATGCCGGTAAAATTATTAAAGATCTTGGCCTGGATGACCAATACACGCTGCTAGTAACAGGTACGGGGCAAGAAGAGGATTGCGACGGTCTCTGCTGGCAATATATCATCGAAGAATCAGGTATAAAACCCGAGTTTGTCGTTAGTACCGAACCAACAGATTGCCAAATTTATCGGGGACAGCGTGGACGCATGGAAATTCGCGTTGAGGTTCAAGGGCTCAGCTGCCATGGCTCCGCCCCAGAACGTGGTGATAATGCCATCTTCAAAATGGGCCCAATATTGATAGAACTTCAACAACTCGCCCAACAGTTAGGTAATGATGAGTTCTTGGGTAAAGGAACACTTACCGTGTCGGAAATTTTTTATACCTCTCCGAGTCGCTGTGCGGTCGCCGATAGTTGTGCTATCTCAATTGATCGGCGACTAACTTGGGGTGAAACCTGGCAAGGGGCATTAGAAGAGATCCGCGCCTTATCATCGGTTAAAGAGGCCAAAGCGACAGTTTCCATGTATCGTTATGAACGTCCGTCCTGGACGGGTTTAGTTTATCCAACTGAATGCTATTTCCCTACCTGGAAAGTAGAAGAAGATCATATTACGGTAAAAACCCTCACTAAGGCCTGGCAAGGCTTATTCCATAGCCAACCGGTGGTAGATAAATGGACTTTCTCAACTAATGGTGTTTCGATTATGGGGCGCCATGGTATTCCCGTGATCGGATTTGGCCCGGGTAAAGAGGCTGAGGCCCATGCGCCTAACGAAAAAACCTGGAAAGAACATCTGGTTACTTGCGCCGCAATGTATGCTTCAATTCCCCTAACCTATCTAGCGGAATTGAAAAAATAATCCTTTTACTCGCTTAGCCCTAATGACGCTGCATTAGGGCTGATTATGGAGTTTGCGCATGAATCTACTGATCAAAGAGGGTATTGTGGTCAATGCTGATGGACAACAGCAAAGTGATGTTCTAATTGAAAACGGTCTTATCAAACAAATTAGCCGCAATATTATCCCATCAGAACCTTGCGAGGTTATTCAAGCCAAAGCGTGTTATGTGATGCCGGGTGGCATTGATGTCCATACTCATTTCAATATTGATACTGGGCTGGCGCGTAGTTGTGACGATTTTTTTACCGGCACCCGTGCAGCGGCCTGCGGTGGCACCACCACCATCATCGATCATATGGGTTTTGGCCCCAAAGGGTGTTGTTTGCATCATCAACTGGAAACTTACCATCAGTATGCGGCCGGAAAAGCAGTTATCGATTATAGCTTTCATGGTGTTATCCAACATATTGATCAAGCGATTATCGATGAAATTCCTGCTATGGTTGCGGATGGAATTAGTAGTTTTAAACTTTATCTGACTTATCAATATAAGTTAAATGATAGCGATACATTACAAGCATTAAAACAATTGAAAACAGCTGGCGCTTTAACCACCGTTCATCCAGAAAATGATGCCATTATTCACTATTTACGCAACCAATTTCTTGCTGCCGGTCAGACTGACGCGCGTTATCACGCCCTAAGTCGGCCATCTGAATGCGAAGCGGAGGCTATTGCCCGCATGATCAATCTAGCACGCCTAGCTGACAATGCCCCCTTATATATTGTGCATCTGTCTAATGGTCTCGGACTGGATTACTTACGTCTAGCCAAAGCACACCAGCAGGCAGTATGGATAGAAACCTGCCCTCAATACCTGCTGCTAGATGAACGCCAATATCTGCGTGAAGATGCGATGAAATTTATTCTCACGCCACCACTACGCAATGTTCGTGAACAAGATGCATTATGGTGTGGTATTAGTGATGGCACCATTGATGTAGTTGCAACCGATCACTGTACTTTTCCTTATCGGCAACGACTTGAGCTCGCTAAAGGCAATTTTAGCCGCTGCCCAAATGGGCTACCTGGGGTAGAAAATCGGCTGTTATTACTCTTTTCTGCCGGCGTAATGAGTGGACGCATTAGTCCAGAACGCTTTGTCGCACTAACCAGCAGCAAACCCGCTCAGTTATTCGGCCTCTGGCCACGTAAAGGTTGCCTTGCCCCCGGTTCAGATGCTGATGTAGTTATCATTGCAGCCGATAAACGCACCACTATTCGTCATGAAGAGTTACATGATAACGCTGATTACAGCCCATATGAACAAATGGTTTGCCAAGGAGCAATCCTCCATACCCTATCACGAGGAAAACCGGTTTTCAGTCAAGGACAATTCATAGGCAGTGCAGGTTGGGGACAATTCTTACATCGGCAACCCTTCCAGATAAGCTAACGCTTTGCTGTATAACCGACACTCTCCCTGAGAGTAAATAACAATAAATAACAGGAATAATCAATATTATGAAAAAAACAATCGTCATTGCCCTGGGCGGTAATGCATTAGGTGATGGATTAGATGAACAAATGGTCGCCGTAAAAACCACCGCACAGGCTATTGCCGATTTGATCGAGCAGGGACATAAAGTCGTCATTACTCACGGTAATGGGCCACAGGTCGGCATGATCAACCGGGCATTTGAAGCAGCGGCTAAAACAGCTGCTCACACCCCGATGTTACCTATGTCGGTATGTGTTGCCTTAAGCCAAGGTTATATTGGCTACGATCTACAAAATGCGTTAAGTGAAGAGTTACTCAATCGTGGTTTAGCCATTCCCGTTGCTTCCATTATTACCCAAGTCGAAGTTGCCGCTGACGATCCGGCTTTCCTTGATCCCACTAAACCGATTGGCTCTTTTTTCACTCAGCAAGAAGCTGAAAAATTGATCGCCAATGGCTATCATCTAAAAGAAGATGCTGGACGAGGCTATCGTCGGGTGGTGGCTTCGCCCAAACCGATCGCTATCATTGAAAAAGAAACGGTTAAAGCCTTACTGAATGCGGGACAGGTCGTTATTACTGTTGGTGGTGGTGGTATACCGGTAGTGCGCGAAGGCAATCATTTACGCGGTGTGAGTGCCGTCATTGATAAAGACTGGGCAAGTGCTAAATTAGCCGAAATGATCGATGCTGATATGCTGATTATTTTGACTGCAGTAGAAAAAGTAGCGATTAACTTTGGCAAACATAATGAAAAATGGTTGGAACGACTCAATCTAGATCAAGCGCAACGCTATATCAATGAGGGACATTTTGCCAAAGGATCAATGTTACCCAAAGTTGAAGCCGCCCTCTCTTTCGCCTGTAGTCAGCCTGGGCGTGAAACATTAATTACCGTTCTAAATAAAGCCAAACAAGGGATTGAAGGAAAAACAGGTACGATTGTTTGCCTATAACCGATACGGTTATGCGCTTACAGGGCGCGATGCGCCCTTAATCGTTGTTGGCTATTTTTTCCGTTAGCAACTAAATCGGTTTTTCCATCAAGGCCATCAATGCTTCTAACACCCCGCCCGCGATAGCACGCGCTTTATCCGACACGGCAGTAAAATCGACTGCAGCGCCACGAGGATCAATATCGCCAATTTTAAACCCTGCCGTTACCGATAAATTATCATTCAATAAACCACGAACCAGGCCACTTAATGGCGCTTTAATTGGCGTATCATCAATGTAAGCAATATCTTCACCGACATTAACGATATCACCGATATTAACACGCCGCTGCATGACCCCAGCGACCGGTGATCTCACAACACGTTGTGTGGTATGACCATTAATATTACCTGGCACACCGGTATTCGCTTGGGCTGAACCCTGGTAAATCACTCGCCCTAGATTGTGTCCGCGATTGGTTTCTACAATCGCATCACAATCTTTACCCGCCTCAAAACCTGGCCCCAAAGCAATCGTCACCGGCGCCATTGCTCGGTGGGTTCCTCGATTTTGTTTGGCTAAAATAGCATCGACTACACCATCGGGTTGCAAAGTGGCTAATAGGCTAGCATCTTCATCAATCAAGACGGGAATAATTCCCTGCTGCAAAAGCGAATCGACTTCCTCCAATCCAGTAATATGTTTAGCCCTCACACCTTCAATCGTCATTTCTCCAGCATAGATAGCCTGAGCAAAAGCCACCGTACAGCGGATAACTGTTGGGTATGCAACCTCTAACATAATGACGTGAAAACCGGCATGATAAAGACGCAACGCCACACCTGTTGCAATATCGCCAGCACCCCGAATAATCACCCGCTGACGACAAGGAAAAGTACTGTACTTCAATGAGCCACCGGCGGCTTGATGTTTAATTTGCAGCATTTCAGCAACAATACTAATCGCAATTTCTGCCGGCGTTTCTGCCCCAATATTGAGACCAACAGGCGCATGAAGGTGAGCTAGTTGATTTGCCTTCAGGCCTTGCTCATATAATTGTCGAGTAAAGGTATGTATTTTTCTACGGCTGGCTAAAAGCCCCAGATATTTGACGGGTAAGTGGATCAACAATGATAGCGCTTCCCAATCTTGGCTATTAGTCGCAATCACCACATAATCATCCGCTTTAATCGCTAACTGCTCAATCCCTTGGTTAAAAGACGCGACCTGCAATAACTTGCTATCAGTTGGAAAATAAGCAGCATTAAGGCTATCGGCATAAACATCCAGCACCACGATTTCAAAATCTAAAGCAGCAGCCGTTTGGGCGATAGCACGATTAACATGTCCGGCACCAATCAGGATTAAACGGCTAGCTAAACCATGCACATCAATATAAACTGACATTGAGCCACCACAATCACTGCCAACCGCATGCTGACCATTACGGGTCATTCGACCATAAAAAATACGCGGCTTACGCTCTGCCAACGCTAACAAGGCTTCAGTAATCACTTTACGCTCTACCATCCCACCACCAATCGTTCCAATCACACTGCCATCATCGAGTACTAACATTTGGCCAGAATGGCGCGGCGTAGAACCTCGACTTTCAATAATTTGTGCCATGGCAAAAGGGCGATTCTGCTGCTCCAGTTTTGCTGCTTCGACAAAAATTTTCATACCTACCTCAATGAGTTATCCATTCAATTTCACTGACGCTGCAATACATTCCTGATAGGAGGAGATTCCCTGACAGCGCCTAACCAAATCGCATCTAATCCTGTTGTTTTTAATAATGCTGATAATTGGTTAGTGATAAAATTCTCAGATTGAGAAAAACGGTTAATTAACCAAATACGCTGGGCATGCAGTGGAACATTTTTAAACATTCCTGCCGGATGCCGAATAAAATGTTCAAATAGCGTAATATCTGCTTTATCTCCTGGTTCAATTTGCGTTATGGAAGCAAATAGAGGCCAGCGGTGTACATTGTCAGGGCCTAATGGCTTGGCTAAAACCTGTCCTCCTGTTACGGCAATTACGCAGCGACTACTAACCGGTATGCAAGGTTCGTGCAAAGCAGGCGCTTTTAATGGCAGACCGCGCGAACCATCGGCTTCGACCAGCAAGATATGCGCATAATATCGCTGACCAAGCGCATCAATTTGTTGCGGTAAAAAACCACGCACTTTGCCGCTACTGGGTTGCCAAGCGGCATAACATGCACTGATGGGTGAGGTAAAAGCTGCCGCCGGCAAATGAGTCGGGTCACGACATATTAAGAGCGGAATATTTTCTTCAGGCAAATACATCCGGGTGGTCGTGGTGATAATCACTTTTTTACCTAAAGCAGAAAATTGCCGCGCCAGCCAAAATAGCGCACTGGTTTTACCCCCTGCGCCAATCAAACTAATAACAACAGAGGATGAGTTCAAGGTTCCATCACAAAACATCGTGAGTGGTTCGGGTATATTGGCCTGTGGCATTGCTTAGGAGTCCGTTAATATGAAAAAATCTGCTATCCCGTTTACGCAACAAAGCCAAAAACCGGCACAAATCAGCAAAACTATTGATTGCATTATTCCGGCTGCCGGTCTTTCTTCTCGTATGGGACAATGGAAAATGATGTTACCCTGGCAACATGGAACAATACTTGATGCAAGTATCAAAAACGCATTAGCATTCTGTTCTCGCATTATTTTGGTGATTGGCTATCGGGCTGAAGAATTACTGGCGCGCTATCAACAACACCCAGCAATCAGTTTAATTTATCATGCCGATTATCAGCAGGGGCTATTTAGCTCGATTAGCGCTGGCGCTCAGGCTGTTAATAGTGACTACTGCTTTATTACCCACGGTGATATGCCTTGTCTAACTAACACTATATTTCAGCAAATTTGGTGCCAACGCAGTGCTTATGCGCTGATCCCTCGCTATCAAAAAACACCGAGTCATCCGGTTTTATTATCCCGCCATTGTCTTAATAGGGCGGTAAGACAAACCGATTGTCGCTCTATGCAGCAAGCTGTACACAAGGGTCAGTGGCAATATTTAGATCTGGATCAACCGGCAATCATCACCGATATTGATACTCCTGAGATTTATTTGACGTTACGTACCACCGAAAATCTGGCTGGCTCTGTTTAAGGGCCATAAAACATTAACTGCCGGTTAGGTTTATCAAAGTGATAGTGAAATTATTTTTTTGAGAATGATAAAATAGATAACTACCTGCCAAACTTAACTATTTTCTATTGATTATCATTCTTATTTGTCTGAGCGTGAGTTATTTCACAAATAAAAAGCAAGATTAGATATTAATCACATTTCTTATTAACCATTCCTTGGTTATTGGTTTCTGGCGTGATTGTTGCAAAGTTTATGACAACTATTTGTCTATTTTCCCAATTAAATCGCAGCAAGGAGAGTCTCATGGGAGATATCATGCGCCCAATTCCATTCGATAAACTTTTGAAGCGCATCTTTGATGAATACCAACAAAACCAATCAATATTTGGTATTCCCAAACAACAATTTTATCGTCAGCAAAATCAATATCCATTAATTAAGGTGTTTGGTGAAACTTGTACCACGCCAATTGGGCCGGCTGCCGGACCGCATACCCAGCTAGCCCAAAACATTATTGTCTCTTGGTTAACTGGCGGCCGCTTTATCGAACTGAAAACTGTGCAAATCCTCGATCAATTAGAAATAGATAAACCCTGTATCGATGCGGAAGATGAATGTTTCAATACTGAGTGGTCAACTGAATTTACGCTAATTAAAGCCTGGGATGAATATCTCAAAGCCTGGTTTATTCTGCATCTACTCGAAGCCATTTTTGAGCCCTGTAAAACTGGTGAAGCAAAATCCTTTATATTTAATATGAGTGTCGGTTACGATTTAGCCGGTATTCAACAACCAGCTATGCAGCAATTTATCGATAACATGATGGATGCTTCTCGTCATCCCATCTTCAACCGCTATCGACAATTATTACAGTCATGGCTGGAAAATGCCGATTTTATTCATCAATTGGCTACCGAACATCGCCAAACTGCACTGACAAAATTAGCCGATACCATTCCCGCTCAAATGGTAAGCGGTGTCACCCTCTCTACCATGCACGGCTGCCCGCCCGATGAAATCGAAGCTATCTGTCGTTATATGTTGCAAGATAAAAAGCTCAATACTTTTGTCAAACTCAATCCCACTCTACTGGGTTATCAACGAGTAAGAGAAATCCTCGATAGCTGCGGTTTTGATTATATCGGCCTAAAAGAGGCCTCATTCCAGCATGATTTACAACTGGAACAAGCACTCGCCATGTTACACCGTTTAATGGCACTGGCCAGTGAAAAACAGTTAGGGTTTGGCGTCAAACTGACTAATACGTTGGGCGTTATCAATCATAAAAGCAAACTCGCCGGCGAAGAGATGTATATGTCCGGCCGCGCACTGTTTCCACTATCAATTAATGTCGCGGCGGTGCTTTCCCGCGCCTTTGATGGCATGCTCCCTATCTCCTATTCAGGTGGTGCCAGCCAAATCAATATCCGTGATATTTTTGCTACCGGCATTCGCCCCATCACCATGGCAACCGATCTATTGAAACCTGGTGGCTATCTGCGTATGACGGAATGTCTACAGCAATTAACCGATAGCGCGGCCTGGCAGGCAGAAAAAATTGATGTTGAACGATTAGAGAGATTGGCAAAACAAGCCATCAGTATGGCTTATAGCCAAAAAGAGTGGAAAGCCAACCACCAGATAGCTATTGATAACTCTCTGCCATTAACCGATTGCTATGTTGCTCCCTGTGTTAATGCCTGTGCGATTAAACAGGATATTCCTGAATATATCCGTTTAATGGGTGAAAAACGTTATACCGATGCATTAGAACTGATCTATCAACGCAACGCACTACCGGCCATTACCGGTCATATTTGCGATCATCAATGCCAATATAATTGTACTCGCTTGGACTATGATAGTGCGCTAAATATTCGTCAACTGAAAAAAATTGCGTTAGAAAAAGGCTGGCAGGAGTATAAACGGCGTTGGCATAAACCGGCCGGTACCGGTAGTCGTCATCCAGTGGCCATAATCGGTGCCGGCCCGGCAGGCCTCAGCGCCGGCTACTTTTTAGCTCGAGCGGGCTATCCAGTGACCATTTATGAGCGAGAGCCCAATGCGGGTGGTGTAGTAAAAAATATTATCCCGCAATTTCGTATTCCGGCAGCGCTTATCGAGCATGATATCAACTTTATTGCGGAATATGGCGTCAAATTTGAATTTGGCTGTCAGCCTGATTTAACGGTGGAAAAATTGCAAGCGGCTGGCTTTCATTATGTGTTGATTGGCGTTGGCACCGACAAAAACAGTGGTATCAAACTGACGGGTGAAAATCATCATATCTACCCCTCTCTGCCTTTCCTGCGTGACTATAATCGTGGTTTTACTCCGAATATGGGTAAACATGTAGCGGTAATTGGTGCCGGTAATACCGCCATGGACTGTGCCCGAGCAGCGCTACGCATACCGGATGTAGAACAAGTCACTATCATCTATCGCCGTTCAAAAGCCGAAATGCCCGCCTGGCCAGAGGAATATGAAGAAGCTTTAGCTGATGGCGTAAAATTTATGTTTCTTGCCAATCCTGAACATTTCGCTATTGATGGTAAATTGACGGTCAGGTTGATGACATTAGGTAACGTTGATAGCTCGGGGCGGCGGCAGGCGGTGGCAACCGAGCAAACCACCTGCTTAAAAATTGATAGCATAATCACCGCAATAGGTGAGCAACAGGATAAGCAAATGCTAGCCACCATGGGCGTTCCTCTCGATCAAGATGGCAAACCCGCTATTGATCAGGTTAGCGGAGAAACCACGCAAGCCGGCTTATTTTTAATCGGCGATGTGCAACAAGGGCCTTCTTCTATTGTAGCGGCGATCAGTACCGCACGTCGGGCTGTCGATACCATTTTGCGACGGGAAAATATTTATAGCCATCATGGTAATAAATACTGGAGTAACGTTGATCCGCAACATCTTTATCAGCGTAAAGGTCAAATTGCCGTCACCCTGGTTGACCAACAAGATAGTGAAACTTTCGTTGAACAGGAAGCCAATCGCTGTCTGGAATGTAATTATATTTGCAGTAAATGTGTTGATGTCTGCCCAAATCGCGCCAATGTTTCGATTGCTATACCTGGCTTTCAAAATCGCTACCAAACGCTGCATTTAGATGCCATGTGCAATGAGTGTGGTAATTGTGCGCAATTCTGTCCCTGGCAAGGCAAACCATACCGAGACAAGGTGACTATCTTTAGCCTGGAAGAGGACTTCATCAACAGTACAAATCCTGGTTTCTGGGCCGAAGGCGATCGGATTTCTGTCCGACTCAATAGCCAAACCTGGCTATTACGCATCAATAACGACAGCCAATTTCAGAAAATACCGCCTGAACTGCACAACATGTGTCAAATCATTAGCCATGTACACAAACATCATCAATATCTATTAACTGATGTGGAGGCCTGATCATGTTAATTTTAAAAAATGCCACCGCGATAGAATTTGAGCCTGCCCGAATAAGAGAAAATATTGATATTGCCATTAAGGATAGCGAAATTCTGGCTATCGGCTCCAATTTGACTGCCCGTTTTCCCGCAGCAAAAATTAAATCGATGCATGGCCGCATTGTTATGCCTGGTATTGTCTGCGCTCATAATCATTTCTATTCTGGCTTATCCCGTGGCATTCTAGCGCAAATCCCTTCTTGCCCAGATTTTATTTCTACTTTAAAAAATCTATGGTGGCGACTGGACAGAGCGCTGGATGAAGAAGCACTTTACTATAGTGGCTTGATTTCCGCACTGGAAGCAATTAAAAGTGGCTGTACTGCCGTTATCGATCATCACGCCTCACCCAATTTTATTCATGGCTCGCTACACACTTTACGTAACGCTTTTTTAAAAGCCGGATTACGCGGCATGACCTGCTTTGAAACCACTGATCGCAATGGTGGCCTAGCTGAACTTGAGGCTGGCATTGAAGAAAATATTAACTTTGCCAAATATATTGATAGCACGAAAGGCAAAGAGCCTTATCTGGTAGAAGCCCACATTGGTGCTCATGCTCCTTTTACCGTATCCAATGACGGACTGGGTCTATTACAAAGCGCCATCAAAGAAACCCAACGCGGTTTGCACATTCATGTGGCAGAAGATCACTATGATGTCTCCCATAGCCATGATAAGTACGGTAAAGATCCCTTACTCCGTTTAGCTGAATACGATCTTATCGATCACAAAACCTTAATTGCTCACGGGCTCTATTTGTCGCCCAACGATATTCAGATCCTCAACCAAAACGATGCTTTTCTGGTGCATAACGCCCGCTCTAATATGAATAATCATGTCGGCTATAACGCGCAATTAGCTAATTATCATAATGTCGCTTTAGGCACAGATGGCATCGGTTCAGATATGTTTGAAGAGTTGAAATTTGCCTTTTTTAAACATCGCGATGCCGGCGGAAAACTATGGCCAGATAGTTTTACTCGCTATCTATGGAGTGGCAATACCTTACTGGCACGCAACTTTAATGCCCAATTTGGCCGGCTAGAAAGTGGTTATAAAGCTGACTTAACAATTTGCGATTATGCAGCACCAACACCACTGCAAGCAGAAAATATCCCAGGACATCTGGCCTTTGGCTTAAGTTCAGCCAGTGTTGATAGTGTAATGATTGACGGGGTTATGGTGTATGAAAATCGACAATTTACTTTCGACCATCAACCTATTTACGCTGAAGCCAGAAAAGTTGCCGCTAAATTGTGGCAGCGCATGGACACACTGCAATAAAAACCTAACACAACAAAAAATAGCGATTGACAGGTGGATTATGATTGAGCAATTTTTCCGACCAACCACCATTGAACAGGCAATGGATCTTAAACGCCGTTTTCAACATCAGGCGGTCTGGTTTGCGGGTGGCAGCAAATTAAATGCCACCCCGACTAAAACTGAACGCAAAATAGCCATTTCGCTACAAAATTTGCCGATGAATAATGTTGATTGGGATAACGGCACATTACGTATTGGCGTATTAACGAAGCTACAGCAATTACGCGATATGCCCTCTATTCCTCAAGCACTGTATGATGCGTTAGGGTTTATCTACTCTCGCCATCTACGCAACCAATCTACGATGGGCGGCGAGATCGCCGCTCAACAAACAGAGTCGTTACTACTTCCGGTTTTACTGGTGTTAGATACAGAAGTAGTCTGTGCCGATGGGCAAATTTTAAGTCTGGAAGATTATTTGGCCACCCCCGATGATCGACTGTTAAGTGAAATTATTATCAAAAAACCTTTTCGCCATTGCGCCACCCGCAAAATCAGTCACTCAGCCGCCGGCTGGTCAGTGATTACGGCAGCAGTGGCTATCACTGATAAGCAACAATACCGCATTGCCCTAGATGGTGTCGGTGAAAAAGCGCGCCGGTTGCCTGCTATCGAATCATTAGCATTGCAAGGAGAAGAACTGGAGAAAGCGGTCAGTAATGCCATACGGCCAGTCGATAACTTGTTAGGAAGTGCAGCATACCAACGTTACATTGCTGGTATTTTAATAGCTGATCTGTTGACCGATTGCCGGCAAAAAGAGGAGAGAAGCAAATGAGGGTTCGTTTCACGCTAAATGGCTGCCCCAAAGAATTGGAATGCAGAGCAGGTGACAATGTTCAGCAACTACTTTTCAATCTTGGCATGCATTCAGTCCGTAATAGTGATGATGGATTTGGCTTTGCTGGCTCTGATGCTATCTTGTTTAATCATACCATTCATAATGCTTCCCTACTGATCGCTGCTCAACTGGATAACGCCACCATTATGACGGCGGAATCACTGGCTAGTTGGGATCAATTGAGTATTGTGCAGCAAGCCATGATCGATGTCGGCATTGTGCAATCTGGCTACAATGATCCCGCTGCGGCCTTGATTATCACTGATTTGCTAAATCGCATCGCTGATCCTGATCGTGAACAGATCGATGACGCACTATCTGGTTTATTCAGTCGCGATGCCGGTTACCAACAGTTTTATACGGTCGTCGATTTAGCCAAAAACCGGCTGCTCGATCCTGCTCACCAGATAACCGTTGCCCCTATTTTCCGCGACGATTTGGCCCTAATCGGCAAAATCCATCCTAAAACAGACGCGGCCAAAATGGTGCAAGCTAAACCCTGCTACGTCGAAGATCGCATTGCCCACAACGCCTGTGTAATAAAAATGCTACGCAGCCCGCATGCCCATGCTGTCATCAGTCAACTTAATGTCAGCAAAGCCGAAGTCTTACCTGGCGTAATCCATGTCATTACCTACCTTAACTGTCCAGATATCTACTACACTCCTGGCGGACAAAGTGCGCCGGAACCCTCTCCCCTTGATCGCCGCATGTTTGGCAAAAAACTACGCCATGTTGGCGATCGGGTAGCTGCCGTCGTGGCAGAAAATGAGGAGATTGCCTTAGCGGCGTTAAAACTTATCGACGTGGAATATGACGTATTAAAACCGGTCATGTCGATTGACGAAGCGATGGCAGAAGATGCCCCAATTGTCCACGATGAACCGGTTGTCTATATCAACGGCGCTCCCGCTGATCTGGCACAACAAAATCAACACGCCATAAAACGTGGCGAGCAGATGTTTATCAACTTCCCGATCGGTGCCCGCCCGGTCAACAATATTGCGGCCAGTATTCATGGTAGCATCGGTGATATTGCTGATGGTTTTGCTAAAGCCGATATGATTATCGAACGTACCTATCAATCTAAACAGGTACAGCAATGCCCTGCCGAGCCACACATTTGCTATAGCTATATGGACGGTGATCGCTTAGTGATCCATGCCTCAACCCAAGTCCCCTGGCACCTACGCCGCCAAGTTGCACGTATCGTCGGGCTAAAACAGCATAAAGTCCATGTCATTAAAGAACGCGTCGGGGGCGGCTTTGGTTCCAAACAAGATATATTGTTAGAAGAAGTTTGTGCTTAGGCGACCTGCGTAACGGGCAGACCAGTCTACTTCCGTTATAGCCGTGAAGAAGAGTTTATTGCCAATACCTCACGCCACGTGGCGAAGGTAACCGTTAAACTGGGTGCCACCAAAGAGGGAAAACTTACCGCGATTGACATGAATTTCCGCGCTAATACGGGCCCCTATGGCAATCATGCGCTAACCGTACCCAGTAATGGCCCGGCGCTATCACTGCCTCTCTACCCCTGCGACAATGTTAATTTTCAAGTCACCACTTACTACAGTAATATCTGCCCGGCCGGTGCTTATCAAGGCTATGGTGCGCCAAAAGGTAATTATGCGCTCACAATGGCGATGGCTGAATTGGCGGAGAAATTAGGTATTGATCAACTGGATATGATTGAACTTAATCGGGTACAAGAAGGTCAAGAGTTGAAGATCCTCGGTGCCATCGGCGAAGGAAAAACACCCACCAACGCCCCAACTGCCGCCAGTTGTGCCTTAGCACCGATCCTGGCTAAAGGACGCCAATTAATTGACTGGCATGGGCCGAAACCCGTTGCCGACGATTGGCGGATCGGTAAAGGTGTGGCCATTATTATGCAAAAATCAGGTATTCCGGAAATTGATCAGGCAAATTGCATGATCAAGCTAGAATCTGACGGCACTTTTATTGTCCATTCTGGCGGTGCCGATATTGGTACCGGTTTAGATACCGTGCTGGCAAAACTGTGTGCCGAAGTATTATGCTGCCCGCTGAACGAAATCCATGTCATCTCTGGCGATACCGATCACGCTCTGTTTGATAAAGGCGCTTATGCCTCATCCGGTACCTGCTTCTCAGGTAATGCGGCCAAAAAAGCGGCGGAAAATTTACGCGAAAAAATACTTTTTTACGGTGCTCAATTACTCAACGAACCCAAAGAAGATGTTTCTCTGACTTATCCAGGTATCATCCGTGGTAAACAGGGTCAAATCAGTTATGGCCAAATCGCCCATCAAGCGGAAACTGGCACTGGATTTGGTGTACTGGTAGCAACCGCTAGCTATGTCACCAATGATTTTGCCTTTCCATTTGGTGCCAATTTTGCCGAAGTCGCAGTCAATCTACGCACTGGCCAAATTCGGCTTAACAAATTCTACGCCCTGCTCGATTGTGGCACCCCGATTAACCCGGATTTAGCGCTTGGTCAAATTTATGGTGCAACATTACGCGCCATCGGTCACAGCCTAACCGAAGAGATCCAATATGATAGCCAAGGTATTCCTCTAACGCGTGATCTCCGCAGCTACGGCGCACCAAAAATCGGTGATATTCCGACGGACTTTGGCGCTTTTCTGGTTCCCAGTGACGACCCGGTTGGGCCGTTTGGTGCCAAATCTATCTCGGAAATTGGCGTTAATGGCGCCGCACCGGCTATCGCCACTGCGATCCATGATGCCTGTCATATTTGGTTACGGGATTGGCCATTTACGCCAGAGAAAATATTAACTGCCTTAGGAAAATTGTAATTGATTGAGGCTGCTCAAACAGCCTCTCACTCACCCTACAACAATCAATTAACTATTTTAATCCGCTTCACTTAGCTGACAAATAACCGTAGCAAGCGAATATGGTCGTTTTTTGCTCACCAGCCAGCAGCAAAATCAGCTCAGATTGTCACTATAAAAAATAGGTCTGCTACGATGGATAAAAATAACCTAAATGACTCAAACGCCTTCACCACTCATGCGATCCGATTAATAACACCTCCATCCTGCGCCTATTTGCTCAAACTCGCAACGGGATGACTAAAAACTGCCTAACGCGGCTAAACGACACATTAAATTGTTCACTCGCAAACTCATCGCCTTTCAGCTAATCACTATAAGAGGTCATCACTATGTCTACCAATTTACCAGAGGCACCAAGCGAAACACAGACGACAACAGCGCTGGCAACATTTTTCAAAATTACTGAACGTAACAGCAATGTTCGCCAGGAAATTTTAGCGGGCATCACCACTTTTCTAGCCATGGTTTATTCGGTAATTGTTATTCCAAACATGTTGAGCCAGGCGGGTTTTCCACCTGACACCACCTTCACTGTCGTCTGTTTAGTTGCCGGTCTTGGTTCATTATGGATGGGGCTATGGGCAAACTTACCGATGGCGATAGGCTGCACCACTTCAATGTGCGCGTTTACCGCTTTCAGTCTGGTACTAGGACAACAAATTAGTATTCCAATTGTACTTGGCATTGTTTTCGTCATGGGGGTTTTTCTTGCCATTATCTCAATCGCCGGCATCCGTACCTGGATATTACGCAATTTACCGCAAGGGATTGCTCATGGTACCGCTATCGGCATCGGACTGTTTATTCTCCTTATTGCCGCTAATGGCGTTGGATTAATTAGCAAAAATCCGCAAGCTGGATTACCCGTTGCCCTTGGCGCTTTTACCTCATTCCCTGCCATTATGTCACTAGTAGGCCTGGCTATTATTTTTGGTCTAGAAAAACACCGCATACCAGGCAGCATTTTATTGGTAATTGTTGGCATCTCTATTGTCGGACTGATATTTGATCCCAACATCCAATTTCAAGGCTTATTTGCCCTACCCAAACTGACAGATAATAGTGGACAATCACTAACTTTTAGTCTGAACATTGGTGCTGCCTTACAGCCGCAAATGTTACCCTATGCATTAGCACTTATTATCACCGCCATATTTGATGCGACCGGCACCCTACGCGCAGTAGCCAGTCAAGCCAACTTACTGGATAAAGATGATAAAGTTATCAATGGCGGAAAAGCATTTACTGTTGATTCGCTAAGTGCGATTTTTGCTGGCTTAATGGGCACATCCCCCGCTGCGGTATATCTAGAATCAACCACAGGCACAGCCGCTGGCGGCAAAACCGGCTTAACCGCCGTGATGGTTGGTATGCTTTTTTTATTGATGATATTTTTAGCGCCGCTATCACGGTTAATTCCTCATTACGCCACCGCGCCAGCGCTAATGTATATTGGCTTGCTGATGCTACAGAATGTGTCAAAACTCAACGGCAACGATTTTGTTGACACCATGTCTGGCTTAGTATGCGCGGTTTTTATTGTTTTCACTTGCAATATCGCAACGGGGCTCATGTTTGGCTTTATGACGCTGGTTATCGGCCGTATTTTTGCCAAAGAATGGCATCGGCTCAATACCAGCACCCTGATCCTAACCCTGCTATTGGTCATTTTTTACTATGGTGGCTTAGCGATTTAATTTTTTTTCCGAATCTTCTGGCAGATTCGGAAAAATCTTCTCGCTGGCTGAAGGACTTTGTTATCGCAACAATATTACAGATTATTATCCATATTAAAATCAAATCTGCAGTCACTTTATGTGTCAATTTTTGTTCAAACTGACCATTTCACAAGCCTGGCAGCGATAACCACACTCTAAATGTGCGTATATTATTGTTATAAGCCATTGATTAATAAAACAAAATAAGGTCTGACCAGCTTGGTTATTTTGTTAATCAATAGGATAAAAAAGATATTATTTTAATCTAAAAATAGAAACAATTTGATGATAAGTTTTTATTCGCTAACGGTGGCCTAATCGTCCAATAGGTTGCCCGTATTTAAGCTATTAAGAGCGCATTTTAATAACAATTTTTAACCATTCAAATCTACAAACAGAAAGCAAAAGGGTTCCAGATTACGGCTTATCAATAGCAATAATTATAAAATAAGAAACCTCATAAGCACGAAAGGGAGCAATCAAAAATTAATAGTTTTTAATTTATAAATTGGAGACAGTTAGAATTATGGATAATTTCTTATATGGAAAAAATAAAGGGTGGAACAGCGTTAAAAATTTACTTAATTATCAAAAAAATAATGCTCAATTAATTTACAACAACAAACCATCTTACGATATCGATAAAGCGGCAGAACATCTCTCAAGAGACGCTTATAATCAAGAATGGGCAAAAAAACATACAAACAGTGAACCGTTAACGATTACTTACACTTTTACCAATTGGCAAAAACATTCGCCAGGATCATATCAAGGTGTCTATAACCCAAAAGGCCTAACCCCATATCAGCAAAAACAGGCCAAACTTGCCTTACAAGCCTGGGAAGATGTGGCTAATATAAAACTGGTTAAAGTCGATTCGAGGGAAAAGGCCATGATCGACTTTGGTTATTATGATGGTTACGTGTCTGAGCAAGCCCATACCCAGATCAACACATCCTCCCATTGGAATTACGCTACTAATAGTTTCGATACCAATATCAAAAATACCGTCTGGTGCAACAGCAATAGTACTTCCAACCTAAAACACCCCACGCTAGGAGAGTATGGCCGTAGCACTTATATTCATGAAGTAGGACACGCATTAGGATTACCCCATCCCGGTGACTATAATTCTATGAATGGCGGTTATCAATACAATGCTCAATATAAGGAAGACTCACGTCAATTCAGTGTCATGAGTTATTGGTCGGAAGCTGAAACCGGCGGTGACAACCACTTTCATTACTCTGCTGCGCCACTACTGCATGATATTGCCGCCATCCAAAAAATTCATGGCGCCAATACTACCACTCGAACTGACAATAACGTTTACGGATTTAACTCCAACACCGATAGAGATTTTTATACCCTCACCGACAGAAACCAGAAAGCGATTTTTTGTGTCTGGGATGGCGGCGGTAACGACACCCTAGATTTTTCCAAATATTCTCAAAATCAACGCATTAACTTAAATGAAGGTTCTTTTTCCGATGTTGGTGGCTTAAAAGCCAATGTTTCCATCGCGCAGCACACTACGATTGAAAATGCGATAGGCGGTTTGGGTAATGACGTGATTGTCGGCAACGATGCTGACAATATCCTTGAAGGGGGTAAGGGTGACGATATCATCTATGGCGGCAAAGGCAGAGATATGTTATGGGGTGGCAATGGTAATGCTATCGCGCCCAACAAAAAAACAGATGGCTCACTAACTAACGAAGTGGACGATCCGATTGATGATCAAGTGCCGCTAGACGATTCTTATGATAATGACGTCACCAATCCTTGCTGGACAACCTCACCATGGGCAGAATACAACGGAAATTCTTACTGTCCTTGGACAAAGCCATCGTGCAACAATAATGGTTATCTTTCATCATATTATTCATCACCAATGTTCAATGGCTTTACTTATAGCTATAACTCGCCTTGGCAATATTACGGCAACAATATGTTTTATAATGCCGCCTACCCTAATCAACAAGGTTATTGCAATAACAACAACTATGGTTACTGTAAACAACCAGCAACATTCTTTTGGCAACCAGACAATGCTAACCTGATTATTGATAATTATAGTGGGGGTAATAATAGTTTCTATTATTACAATGACAAAAAAGCGTCAAAAATTAGCAATAGTAGCGACAAAGATATCTTTGTTTTTGCCAGCATCGAAGATTCGCCTTTTAGCAATCCAGATGTAATCATGGATTTTGAAACCGGCATTGATAAAATTGATCTGTCTGGCATTATATTGCTTAATGCTGACCATTACCGTATTCTCCCCCATTTGGTCGACCACCTGCCGCAAAAAATCGGCGAAATGCAATTGACTTATGATAAGGAATTTAACTTAAGTCACCTGGAGTTAAATGCTGACAATGATGACACTCCCGATTTTGCGCTGGATATCTATGGCGTTGTCAAAGAAAGCGATTTTATGCTGGCATAATTGTAAAACGGTGAGCTTGGCTCACCGTTTTTTGGATGCTGCTGTGATTAATTCCCCTCTTGGCAAAAAATACCTTCCTTGCTGGCCGTATTAATAATAGCCATTACGGTTATTTTTACGGCTATATGATGAGAGAAATTGATCTATTTTACTGGTTAGCTTACCTTTAGCAGGGTAAAATAACGTGCTCGGCGACTTATAAATAAGATGAAAAAGTAGAGCTATGCTTTAGCTGACTTTGCTAGCCATGAAATGCTCATTTGGTAATTGAAAGCAACCACCGCCAATCATAATTTACTTTAGTGGGCAAATAGTAAAATTAGACAACTTACTATCGATTATCAGCTATTTCTATTGGACATGTTAGTTAAGAGGATCCTATGTCAGTACCTACTTATGACAAATTCATTGAGCCGGTATTGAGAGTTCTACAAAAGTATCCAAACGGGCTACCGGCAAAAGAAGTACACGAATACGCTGCTGATTTTCTGGGGCTAAACGATGAACAACGTGCTAAATTTATCGCCAGTGGTCAACTCATTTATAAAAACCGAGCCGGATGGGCACACGATCGTCTGAAAAGAGCCGGACTTTCTCAAAGTCTATCTCGCGGAAAATGGTGTTTAACCGACAAAGGTTTTCAATGGGCTGTGCAACACCCCTCTCCTTTAGATAAAAAACTGATTGATCATATTACTTTTGATTTCGTCGATATTTCCCTTAAAAACAATACAGATATTACGCCACTAAATACTAATATTCCTCCATCAACAAAGATTACTGCTTATGAAACCAGCAGCCCTGATGATCGACTTGATGATGCCTATCAAGAAATTCGTCATGCTGTTGCTGAAGAACTACTCAATAACCTCCTACAAGTCTCTCCTAACCGCTTTGAAATCATTGTTCTCGACATTCTCCACCAACTCGGTTATGGCGCTAATCGTGAGGATTTACAGCGCGTTGGTAATAGCGGGGATGGTGGCATTGATGGAATCATTTCATTAGATAAACTTGGATTAGAAAAAATCTATGTGCAAGCTAAACGCTGGCAATCTACTGTTGGTAGGCCTGATTTACAAACCTTCTATGGTGCTCTAGCGGAGCAAAAAGCCAAAAGAGGCATATTTATTACAACATCCTCATTCACGACGCACGCTGTAAACTTTGCAAAATCGGTTGCAGGAATGGTACTTGTTGATGGTAACCGTTTAGTAAATCTGATGATAGATAATGAAATTGGCGTAAGTTCCAGAATTATAAAATTACCAAAAATAGATACCGATTATTTTGAATAAGTCAGTTATCTAACCTTATCCTGACTGACTTAAAATGTTAAGATTAAAAAATCAAGCAATATTCCAATGCGCCCCTAACATTTGACTGTGGCATGAAACAAACCTAACTTAAAATTAGAAAAAACCAACCGCTAGCCCAGTTTACCTTGCTACCATATAATTATTTTTCATTAAGCTATTTTTTTGTTGCCTATTGGTATCAACCGCTAAAATAATTGCATCATATTTATTTTATCTGGAGTTTTTATTCAGTTTTATGTAATAAATGTAAATACCCCCCCGCTATATCACAAATAACGTTATTTCTTATTTACGCAATTAGCCATTATTTTATTAAGCAGACATGGGCAGAATACTAATTCACTGCCCACTTATCATGAGTGCTTGTTAATATTTTTTATCAGATTTTAGTTAATATTTTATTTCCATCGGTATTGCAGATAATAAAAAACTAAATTTTATAGTCGTCTGATCTTGCTAAAGGTAATAGATAGTGACTTTTTATTGCTATTTTTTAATCGGCGATCGCATTATTTTTTTATTCATATTGCTTATTAGATAGGTATTTATATGGCTGAAATTTAAGCAATGGATTATTTTGATTATTCAGATAAATTCATTAATCTGCCTAATGCTAGATTAACTGTTTTATTAAAAAAATAAATCAATAAAAACAAAATGTTATATCAATTTGCTGCAATAACAAACAAATAATTTATTAGAAAAATTTCCATTATGTCCAGAATTTATTTATATTAAGACGCTATCCTACAAGGAATAAATAGATTATTTATAGGTAATTCATGAGTATTATTGAGTCCTATCGGCGGGAGGAAATAATGGATGTGAAAATATCACCTCAGCTGATTGCTATGTTTGAAAACAATAGTGATCCGTGGGGAATAAAAGTTTTTGACGGCGACCAATCTATTCATTTTTATAGTAATCCACAAAACTATCGGTTATTTAACTTACCGACAAATTTTGACTTATACGGCAAAACAGATAGCGAAATACCCCATGCCATTTCTGAATTCTCAGAATATTTTCAAGCCCATGATTTTGAAACCTTGAAACAAAAAAGAAATATTGTTTCGATTGATATTTATCCTTATGGCGAAGATTCGTTATTACAACCTTACGTTTGTGAAAAATTCCCGTTTATTATTGACGGAGAGTGTGTTGGCGTTATATTTCATTCAAGAAAAATGGAATTACTCCCTTTTAGGATATTTAAAAATTTTGGTAAAATTAATGATACAACAGCAACAGATTGTCACATTGAAACTAAATTTACCAAAAAAGAATTTGAAGTTATGTTTCTTGTCGCACATTCATTTAACCCAAAAGAAATTTCTAAAATACTTTGTGTTAGTTATCATACCGTTAACCACAAATTACAATCTATCTACCAAAAATTGGGGATTAGCTTTCGGGAACAACTTATAGAATATTGTATTAATAAAAATATTCATAATAAAATACCGATGCGATTCCTCAGACCCCGCAGCTATTTATTTAACTAAATAATATAGAGAAATATAGATATGGACAAAGAACACTCACTTGAAAGGATTCCACCTTTAGCACGCTCTGATTTATTTTCTGTTGTTTTAATTCGTATCGGCGCCAATACCTCACTCTCGCAGTTTATCCTGGGTGCAACATTAGGCCATGCAATGACATTTTGGCAGGCAATGTTAGCAACGCTACTGGGTAGCTTAATTCTTGAGTTTATAGGCCTAGGATTGGGACTTATCGGATGTCGGGAAGGATTACCGACCAGTATGTTGTCAAGATGGTGTGGCTTTGGCCGAATAGGCTCTGCCATGATTGGATTTGCTATTGCAATAAGTTCGCTCGGCTGGTTCGGTGTACAAAATGGCGTTTGTGCCAAAGCATTAGAATATGCATTAAATGGCAAGCTTGATTTCGGTTGGTGTGCCACCATTTCAGGCCTATTTATTACCGTATTAGTTGCTTTTGGATTCAAAGGATTAAGCCTAACCGCCAAAATAGCGGTACCTTTATTTTTTGCGGTTATGATTTGGGTAACATTTAATACATTAACGGCAATGGACATTAAAGCATTAATCAATATTATTCCAGCAGAGAAGGACACGATGACCTTAAGCGCTGGGGCAACCATGGTCGCCGGTGGCTGTATTGTGGCAATGTTAACAACCCCTGACATTAGCCGATATTGTCAGACTTCAAAAGATGTTTTTTGGATGTTAACAATTTCCATTATTGTTGGTGAATTTATTGTTAATGGCGTCTCTATCTTGATCGCTAAAGCGATGGGTACCGATGATGTGGTTAATATCCTTATACAAAATGCAGGCTGGATCGGCGTAATTTGTACCATCCTAGCGGTGATCAAAATAAATGATATTAATCTTTATTGTGTCTCTCTTAGCATGAGCAATGTAATTGAATCTATAACCGGTAAAAAAATCAATTATGTTACATTAACGCTAATCGCTGGCAGTATAGGCACTTTCTTTACCGTTATCGGTATCTTAGACAATTTTGTTGAATTCTTAATAATAGCTGGCGTTATTTTCCCGCCAATAGCGGGGATTATGCTCACTGACTACTATATCCTGCGTACTAATAGAGATTTGCTTGATTCGACGCGTGAAGAAGGCAAGCTGCCAAATAATGCTGCGACACCATTGATAAATTACACCTCTCTCATCGCTTGGGCTTTAGGCTCTATTGCCGGAATGACTATGACTATGGGAATCCCATCAGTTAATTCGATATTTATCTCTGCTGTGATATATTTCTGCTTATCTATTTTAAAGCGATTTTTCAATAAAATACCCAGAGAGATAAAAAATGATCAAGGTTTCAATAGCTCAGACGGACGCAATTTTAGGTGACAAGGAAAAAAATTTACAATGTTTAGAAAATTATTGCTATCGAGCCAAGGAAAATGATGCGCAAATTATTTGTTTTCCTGAATTAGCGACTACTGGATATTCACCATCATTACTCGGTGAGCAATATTATTCACTGAGTGAAACGGAAAATGAACAGACAGATAAGCTATTTAGCCAATTATCCAGCAAACTTAATTTAGTCATTATTTGCGGTTTTATAGAGCGAGATGATACAACCGGTAAAATTTATAATTCTGCCGGTATTTGGATACCCAATAGAGAAAACTGGTTAGCTGTATATCGAAAAATGCATCTATTTGATAATGAAAAGCGATGGTTTATACCCGGTGATAGCTTGCCGGTTTTTGATATTGGTATCTGTCGTATTGGCATAATGATTTGTTACGATGCAGGATTTCCCGAAGTTGCCAGAATTCTGGCAACTAAACAGGCAGATATTTTATTTATGCCATCAGCTTGGTCAAAACAAGATAAAGATATTTGGTATATAAACACACCTTGTCGCGCACTAGAAAATACCACGCATTTAGTAGCAGTCAATCGATGGGGAAATAAAGGTGATATTAATCTATTCGGTGGTAGTCGAATTATTGACCCAAGAGGAAGAGTTATTGCCAACGCTTCGGAAAAAGCAGAGGATACTCTCTGTTATGAAATAGATTTAACTATGCAAAAAGAGATAAGAAAATCATTAAAATATTTAACGGATAAAAAACCAAGCTATATGCCTTATTTATAATCATCTAAAAGTGTTCTCTTGTATCGCTTTCATATTTTTACACTGTAGTATATGTAGAGCATAAAAACATAATAAAATTAATATAATTATTTATAAATTAATAGCTAAAATGCATATTATTGCTTTTGGCTATTTAAATTTTCTATTTATATTATAAAAAATAGCCTACCTATTAAATTCGTTACCACAAAAAACAAAAATAATAAAGATTAAAAATCAATCTTTATTATAACTTATATTTATTATTTATTTTCTCTAATCAAATTAAATATAATTTATTTATTTTAATTTATAAATATTTATTAATAACATCATATTTATAATAACCATGGCAAAAAGAAATTTCTGGATATTCATCTTTACGATATCTATAACACTGCTTATCTAACAATTTGATTGGTTAAATAACAGTACTAAATAATTTGATACAAAAAAACTGCTCTAATATCTTGATTTTTTATCTCGCATGATTAAATAAAAGTTAGCTTTTTGATTACTAAAAAATAGCAATACTCAATCAATCTTAATGATTTGATCTCTTTTTGATCAGGTTGTATAGGTAAGTGGGTTAGGTTTTAATTTTAGGTTTGCACGTAAATATAATCCTCCAGCAGTAGTTGATTTTTCAGTTTATTTCTAAGCTTTGTCGTCTCTATAGATTTTAAGTTAAGTTTTATTTGAGCAATATTGAAAACTAAATATGTAGCGATTAATCTTGCCTGGCGAGTGTATTCATCTTGGCCAACACGCCTTTATCAACAAACTGATTAGCCGATTTAATCAATTCAATAACCCTGAGTTATCTCCCAAACAAATATGGCTATATTGGTATAATTTGATGCTAAGCTTTCTGTTAGATGATTGGCTTAATCGGTTGAAAATGAAAACTAAAGAACAGCTGGTGATATGGTTGATTATAAGATAAACCATAAAACTATGGATTAACTTAGGTTATGGCTGATTATGTGTTGTTTAGATGACGACAAAGTTAAATAAAGAATTTGCTGCTCAACTATACATCTACTTTATAGCCAACACAAAAATTTAAGTTAATATGAGAAAATATCATATTAAGCTAACTATTCGATTCCTATCACGAAAAAAGGTAACATATTTCGATAAAACTGATGATATGGTAAAACGCCATGAGCCGCTGCCAATTAGCCCGTTTAAAGGGTAAGCATAAAATGCGTATTTTAGATGTTATCCGTAAGATAGATGTTAGCTGTAATACTACCACGCTAATGTACGAAGCGAAGTCTCAGACATTTGCTGTTAATGCGCTTGATAAGCTTTGCATACTGTTTGATTACGGATTAAACGAGTTCTTGGAGAGGGTATCAAGGCAATGATAATGAATAAAAATATCAGCAAATTTACCGAAGATACCCGAGTAAAGATCCCTACAATTATTCACTTAACAAGGCTAGGTTACAGCTATCTTTCACTAAAAGGACAGAGCTGGGATAAAGTAACTAACATTTTTCCGGAAATCTTTAAAACTTCCATTGCAAGAATTAACACCAATACAAATCCTGATGATATCGCGCGTCTTCTTAAAGATGTGACCCTGCTGCTTGATAATGAAGATTTAGGACGTGCATTTTTCGAAAAACTCACTGATCGTTCTAATGTAAAATTAATTGACTTCGAAAATTTTAATAACAATAGCTTCCATGTTGTCACTGAACTCACTTATGAAAATGGTGATGAAGAGTTTCGTCCTGATATCACCCTGCTGATTAATGGCATGCCGTTAGTGTTTATTGAAGTTAAAAAGCCTAATAATCGAGAAGGTATTCTTGCAGAACGAAATCGTATTAATGAGCATTTTCAAAATCCGAAATTCAAGCGTTTTGCCAACATTACTCAGTTTATGATTTTCTCCAATAACATGGAGTATGATGATAGCGATCCTGAGCTAATTCAAGGTGCTTTTTATGCCAGTAGTTCATACCACAAACTAGAGTTCAATTACTTTCGGGAAGAGGAACTCTTTAACCTTACCGCATTATTAAAACCATTAATGGACAGTGATGAACTAGCGGTACTGAAAGATAATAACCTTGAGGTGATCCGTACCAGCCCGGAATTTCAAACTAACAAAGATCATAACCGGCCAACAAATCGTATCTGTACCTCCTTGCTGAACAAGGATCGGTTGGCATTTATCCTACGTTATGCACTGGCGTATGTTGTAGAACCAGATGGAATACAGAAGCACATCATGCGTTACCCGCAATTATTCGCAACCAAAGCGATAGAGCGCAAACTGAATGAGAAGGTTAAAAAAGGGATTATCTGGCACACTCAAGGCAGCGGAAAAACAGCACTTGCCTACTATAGTGTGCATTTCCTGACCGACTATTTTCAAAAAAAGCAGGTGATCGCTAAATTTTATTTCATTGTCGATCGGCTGGATTTACTACAACAGGCACAGCGGGAGTTTACTGCCCGTGGCTTAACAGTTCACCTCATCAACTCACGGAGCGCCTTCTCCCAGGATATTAAAACCACTCAAGTGATCCACAATCACCAGGGTAAAGCGGAAATAACCGTTGTCAACATTCAAAAATTTCAGCATGAATCGGATGTGGTTGCGAGCAAAGATTATGATCTCAACATTCAACGAGTCTACTTTCTAGATGAGGTTCATCGCAGTTATAACCCCGCAGGTAGTTTTCTGGCTAACTTAAGTCAGTCAGATACCGATGCCATCAAAATCGGCCTAACGGGCACACCATTGCTGGGAACTGACTACAACTCGCGCGATCTGTTCGGCAATTATATCCACAAATATTACTACAATGCCTCTATCGCGGATGGCTATACATTACGCTTGATCCGTGAAGAGATCGCCACCAATTATAGGATCGTCCTGCAACAAGCATTAAAAGACGTTGAAATCCAGATGGGTGACGTCGATCGTAAACTTATTTATGCCCACTCCAGTTTCGTCAAACCCATGTTAGATTACATCATCACTGACTTTGCCAAAAGTCGGGGAGCCTTAAATGATGATACTATTGGTGGTATGGTGATCTGTGACAGTTCAGAACAGGCAAAAAAGATGTTTGCGCTCTTCAATGCGCAATATGCTGAAACAACGACAAAAACAGATGAGGAGTTCCCCATTGCTCACGCCGCTGAACCTGAAACGCTCTACCTTTCAACAAAGAGTAAAAAGCAAGACATCAAAAGTGCCGCCTTGATCCTACATGATGTGGGAACAAAGCAACAACGTAAAGAGTGGATGGAAAATTTTAAGGCGGGTAATATCGATCTGCTGTTTGTTTATAACATGCTGCTAACCGGATTCGATGCCAAGCGCCTGAAAAAGCTCTATTTGGGACGCGTGATCCGTAGACATAACCTGTTACAGGCGTTGACTCGAGTTAACCGTACTTATAAAGATTTCCGCTACGGTTATGTAGTAGATTTCGCCGACATTCGTCAGGAATTTGACGCAACCAATAAAGCCTACTTTGAAGAGCTTCAGTCCGAGTTGGGTGATGAGATGGAACATTACTCCCGGCTGTTTAAGTCTCAAGAAGAGATTAAGCAGGAAATTGAACAGATCAAAGACGTCCTGTTCCAATTTGATATCCTGAATGCTGAAATTTTTACCGATCAGATAAGTCAGATTGAAGATCGGCAAACCATGCTGACGTTAAAAAATACGCTAGCTGATGCCAGAAGCCTCTACAACCTAATTCGGCTGCAAGGCAATATTGAGTTACTTCAGCAACTAGATTTCAACAAACTAAACGTCCTATATCGCGAAGCCTGCCACCGCCTGGATTTACTCAATCTGAAAGCAGATTTGGAACAAGGTGTAGATATTTCTGGACTTCTCAATCAGGCTCTAGAAGAAGTTATTTTTGAATTTCACAAAATCGGTGAAGAAGAACTGGTGCTGGCCGACCAACTGAAAGATACTCTGCGCCGGACTCGTGAAGCCTTAGCCAACAATTTTGATCAGCAGGATCCACAATTTATTACTTTAAAAGAAGAACTAGAGCGTCTATTCAAGAAAAAGAAACTCAGCGAAATTACTCAAAACGAAATGGTTGCGAATATTGGTATACTGAATAAAATTCATGGCCGCATCAAAGAGCTGAACCGACGGAACAATCTGCTGCGCGACAAATACCGGGGCGACGTCAAATATGCGCGCACCCATAAACGGTTGCGAGAACATGGACGCCCCAGCGAGCCTGAGCGTAAAATCTACCAAGCACTGCTGAGTGTTAAACTAGATGCGGATAATAAAGTGCTGAATAACAGTAATATTTTAAACAACGAAGGTTACCTTGAACGACAAATGGTGTCATGTGTGATCGCCCACTTTGAAGATGAGCACCATATAAAACTGTCGGCTCAAATGGCAAAGGAGATCAATCGCCTGATTGTCACAGAGTACCTGAACGAATTTAATACCGGAGCACGTACGTGGTAGAATTGGAATTTAGAAACAAAACCAAAGAGCTGATAGACAGCCTGAAAAGTATCTGCGCTAACTACGGCCTTGGAAATGATGGTAATGAATTCAAAATTATTACGCAGACATTTCTGTACAAATTTCTGAACGATAAGTTTGCTTTTGAAGCCAAAAAGGCTGATAAATCTATCGCCAGCGCAGAAAGCTGGGAAACTGCCCTTAGCCAAATGAACGAGGAGCAACTGGACAAACTACAGCAAAAAATGAGCGCTGATACCGCTCATCTGAAGCCACACCATTTTATTCGCTCGCTGTTTAGCCAACAAAACACCGCAGATTTCGCCAAAACTTTTGACGATACCCTGATGGATATTGCTATCACCAATAACGAAGTCTTCGCAGTCAAAACTGACGGCGGTGCAAAAGTGGTGCTATTTGATCGCCTTAGCCAGTATATCGCCGACGAATCGAAACGCGACGATTTCTGCCGAGCAATCATTAACAAATTGGTAGAATTCAGTTTCGAGCGTATTTTTAATCAGAAATTCGATTTCTACGCCACCATCTTTGAATACCTGATCAAAGACTACAACAGCAACTCTGGCGGCAAATACGCCGAATACTACACGCCGCACGCCGTGGCGCATATTATGGCCGAGATCCTAGTGCCAAAAGAACAGCAGGGTAAAGTGCGTGACGTTAGTTGCTACGACCCATCTGCCGGTTCCGGCACCCTTTTAATGAACGTAGCGCATGCCATCGGGGAAGAACGTTGCAGCATTTTTACCCAGGATATCTCACAAAAATCCTCTAGCCTGCTGCGCCTAAACCTGATCCTTAACAATTTGGTTCACTCCATTCCAAACGTCATTCAAGGCAATACTATACTGCACCCCTATCATAAAGAGGGTCGGCAGCTGAAACGCTTTGACTATATTGTATCTAACCCACCATTTAAGATGGATTTCAGCGATTTTCGCAACGACCTGGATACGAAAGAAAACCAACAACGTTTTTTTGCTGGGATACCGAAAATTAAAGCCAAAGCCAGGGACAAAATGGAGATTCATCAGCTATTCCTGCAACACATTATCTGGTCACTGAAACCAAACGGTAAAGCGGCGGTAGTAGTACCGACCGGCTTTATTACCGCCCAGTCTGGCATTGACAAAGGCATTCGAGAACATCTAGTTAAAAACAAAATGCTGGCCGGTGTCGTTTCTATGCCATCCAATATTTTTGCTACCACCGGCACCAACGTCTCTATCCTGTTTATTGACAGCAATAACAAAGAGAAAGTAGTGCTGATCGACGCTTCAAATTTAGGTCAGAAGGTTAAAGACGGTAAAAACCAGAAAACGGTGCTAACAGACGAAGAAGAAAAGCACATCTGCCAAGTGTTTAATAACAAGTGGAACGAAGACGATTTCTCCGTGGTGGTTTCTTACGATGAAATCGCGGCCAAAAATTACTCGTTCAGCGCCGGGCAGTATTTTGATGTCAAAATTGAGTATGTCGATATTACACCAGAACAGTTTGCCGAGAAAATGAAAGGGTTTACCGATAATCTGGAGAGTTTGTTCAGTCAGTCCCGTGAGCTGGAAGTGGAGATTAAGAAGCAGTTGGCGGGGTTGAAGTATGAATAAACTACGTACTGTGAAACTCAATGAACTTGCTGCACCTGGCAGATCTATTATATCTGGTCCATTTGGTAGCAATATTGGTCAGCGCTTTTTCCAGGATGTTGGAGTTCCTGTTATCAGAGGGAATAACCTGACGACCGATTTCAAAAAATTTAATGATGAAGGCTTTGTATTTCTATCTGAAGAAAAAGCGAATGAATTGAAAGCTGATGCAATTAGAGGTGATATTTTATTTACTGCTGCGGGCACTATCGGTCAAGTTGGTATGATCCCGCAATCTTCAAAATATGATAGATATGTAATTTCTAATAAGCAATTAAGATTAAGAATCGATCCTGAGAAAGCAGACCCTAACTATGTATATTACTGGCTAGCCAGCCCTTGGATATATAAGACTATCGTTGATAGAAATACAGGAAGCACAGTTCCGCTTATTAACTTGGGAATAATAAAAACATTACCAATTGTTTTACCTGAGGATATTTTTGAGCAAAAGAAAATATCAAAAATATTTTCTTTAATTGACAAAAAAATCGATCTAAACAACCACATCAACACCGAACTGGAAGCAATGGCAAAAACGCTTTACGACTACTGGTTTGTGCAGTTTGATTTCCCGGATGCTAATGGAAAACCATATAAAACCTCTGGTGGGAAGATGGTATATAACTCAATTCTGAAACGGGAAATACCTGAAGGATGGGGGATTTCTAGGGTTGGGTCTGTCACAAAAATTGAACTAGGTGGCACACCATCAACTAAAGTTGACAGTTACTGGGAAAATGCAAATATACCCTGGCTTAGCTCAACTGAAACAGCATCTTTTCCTGTTGTTTCAGCTGAACAGATGGTTACTCAATCTGGAATTGATAATTCTGCTGCAACTTTACTACCTAAAGGAACAGTTGTTATTTCCATCGTTCGTTATATCCGGCCTTCAATATTAGGGCTTGATGCTGCAACGAATCAATCAGTAGTCGGTATAAGGGAAAATGAAAACCTCAAAAATTCATTTATCTATCCATACTTTTGTAATGAAGTCCCCAGATTAATGGGTTTAAGAGGTGGAGCTCAACAGCCACACATTAATAAAGGAACAATCGATGATAGCCCTATAGTCATCCCGTCATCGGATATTTTAGAAAGCTATTATAAAATTGCCGACCCCCTTTACAAAGAAATTATTAATCTTGCATTCCAAAACAACGAACTCACTAAGCTTAGGGACTGGATTCTCCCGATGCTAATGAATGGGCAGATAACTGTGAGGTAATTATGAACACCGCGTTTCGGCTGCTACTTACATTTAATGCCACATCTCTCTTGGTGATTATATTTCTTGTGCAAAAAGGATATACTTTTGCGTACCTTTTTTCCAAAGACAATAGTCCTAACTGGCTAAACTTATTGCCAAACGTGGTTTCTTATCTTCTCTATGTACTTATTCCTGTACTACTTACAGGATTGAGTATCGTGCTCAGCTCCAAACTTGGAAAGGATCAGTTCAAAAAAGGTGAGGTTGATACTATTGAGCATGCCAACAACAGCTTTTTGCCCAGCTATTTAGGTTATTTCTTTGTGGCGCTTAGTATAGGAAATTGGGAGACATTATGGTTTGTGTACGGCGTTCTGTTTATCTTCACTTTCCTGTCTCAAGCACTTTATTTTAACCCGCTGTTTCTCATATTTGGTTACGAGTTTTACAACGTTAAAACAAAAAATGGAACCGCGATCTTTTTAATCAGTCGTCAGAAATACAAAACACCAAGTGATATTGATATTTCAACAGCCTTTAGAATTAACAACTACACATTTATTGAACGGAGTTAGCAATGGATCATGTATTGGTTAGAGTTAAGGGGCTTCGTAAAAAGCCATATCGTAAGTTGATTTCAGATTATACACTTTTCGAAACTGTTGATGTAAATGTCTCTTCTTGCATTCCCTACAATCCTGAACACAACTTAGATGAGGATACTTGGTTTAAGGTTGACCAGTTTAGTCAACAGCCATTTAGCCTTGATATATTTAATCAAGCCTTTGATTCAAAGGATTATGATGACGCAACTAAAGATCATTTTTCAAAGATATCCTACATCATATCCTTTCAGGATCAGGGATTTTATTTTCAAAAAATCGCGCCAGCACTTTTTATTCGTAAGAAAATGATTGCGTTTGGAGAATCGGCTGAAATAGAGGAAAGTGAAAATCGTTTAGTGATTAACACAACCCCTGATGCCGTCTATATAGAAGATTCAGATACGCTTATTTTCCGTAACTTGGCGACTATCTCTAGTATATTCCCCGGTATTGATATGCTCTATAAAGAAGCGACGAAAGAAGAAGTAGAGCATTTTTTATCTGAGCCTTTTATTGAACTCAATAATAAATACGATGCAGAAAAAGTATCAAAACCTAACCGAAAACATGTAGCACTTGCGATGGTTACGCTTGCCACAATGTCTGCTGAAGACAAAATCAATATGTTGACTTACATTGATGGGTACTGCGATCAAAAGTTAACCTTTGACCAGGTGAATAATAAATTCGAATTGTCAACAGATGATGAGCTAAAGCTCCTTCTTTATGGAATTGAACAACGTTTTTATACCACTCCTTTTGGGCACGAAAAAAGACTAGCTAACTCTGTTCAGACCTTGAATTAAGGAAGATTGTGCATGGCATATCAAGCAGTGTTTACCGGCTGGGATGAATTAACGGTCGAAGATCTATTAATTGCTTATCGTAAGGCTAAAAGCCGACTGTTTCTTTGAAGATACGTTTCCTACCGCTATCAAGTTTGCCGAATATGAACAAATTTTAATCAAAAACGTAACGGCGCTTTTGAAAAAGCTACAGGATAATAATGGCTTTGAAAGTGACCAAAATCTCATCGGTGATTTTCGTCTGCTACCTAAAAAGCTTTCCGTGGAGAAAAAAGACGGTGAACCAGAAAATGGTCATGTCCATTTTTCTGAACCTGCGCGTGCTGCCAAACATTTATTTAAGCATTTTAACCTGAATCCAGAATTTCGAATTATTGGTGACTTTCCGGTAGACAGCCATATTATTTCAGCATTATGGATAAATATGGTTGGGCATAAATTTGATGCCAAATTAGATAACTGCTGCTATGGCGCACGACTAAAGCGCATTCGTAATGATGAACTCTATACTATCGGTTCAGACAAGCCATTCCATATAAGGGCAATTGGGTCATTTACTCCATATTTTCAACCTTATAAGAAATGGAGAGGCGATGGTCTGAAAGCCATGCGTAATGAGCTAGAAAAAGATCATAACATTATTGCAGTTTCGCTAGACTTAAAAGCCTACTATCACTTTATTGACCCGCTAGCCTTAACATCAGAAGCTCTTCGCAGTGCATTGAACGTTGTACTTACAGAAGAAGAAATTGCATTCACCGCACAGTTAGCAACATTCCTTAAGCTTTGGTCTAATGGTGCATCAGAATTCAGCAAGCAAATTGCAAACAGAAGAAATACCATTAACGGTGGTCTGGTCATTGGTCTAACGGCGAGTCGGCTCATTTCCAACGTTTTGCTGCACCGTTGGGACAAGCTGATTATGGAAAAACTGGCACCGATCCATTATGGACGTTATGTTGATGATATGTTCCTAGTGATGCGAGATCCCGGCACTGTTACCAATAATAATGACTTTATGATGCTGCTAGAAGAGCGATTAGGTGAAAATTTTATCGGACCAGTCGATACCGATAAGAAAATTTGGCAAATACAGCAAGGCCAACAAATCCAAGGCGAAACCACTATCCGCTTACAATCGGATAAGCAAAAGCTTTTCGTTCTTCAGGGAAAGACAGGGATTGATTTACTCGATAGTATTGAAAAAGAAATCCGTGAACTTTCCAGTGAACATCGGTTAATGCCTTCTCCAGAGCAATTGGAAGATTCTATGGCAGCAAAAGTGCTATCGGCTGCTGGCAGTGCCTCTGAAAATGCTGATACGTTGCGTCGTGCGGATGGATTAACCATCCGTCGTCTTGGATGGTCTTTGCAATTACGCCATGTTGAAACACTGGCTAGAGACTTGCCTCCTCACGAATGGAAAGAACAACGTGAAGAATTTTATCAGTTTGCTTATAACCATATTCTCAGAGCTGATAATTTATTTGCACATTTTAGCTATCTCCCAAGGTTACTTGGGTTCGCTATTAGTATGAATGAGTGGCAACATGCAGAGAAAATCGCGCATAAAGCCCACCAGTCGCTTGATATGCTGGCAGGCTTTGTCACTTCAGGCAAAAAGGTAACAATTAATGGCTGCAAAACAAGAGCAATAAACAATCTTTGGCGTTACGTTAAGGGTACTTTAGATTGGTTGTTCGTTGACGCAGCAACGCGCTATTACAGCCCTGATAAATTATTTTCAGGGCAACACTCAAAAAATGAAAAACGTCTTTCAGCATTATTTTTTAGTAACATTGCAGCAAGTTTAACAAGTTTTAAAAAGCTGCTTAATTTGCGTTTTAATGTAGTCGAGTTTTATTCAAAAGCCCCGCTTGTGGCATTGGCTGATCTAGCAAATGAGCCTTACAAACAGATTTTAAACAACAAATCAGTAAAAAATATCTTTGAGAAACGTGATAAGAAAAAAGAAACGGCCCTATTTTTATCAATGAGTAATTCATCAATAATTGACACTAAAGCGTTTATGGCTTTTCTGGTATCGACCCGAAAACGTCGGCTTTCCAACGTGAAGAAGGTCAATCGAAAAAATGAAACTTATTTTCCCTATTTTTTCCCAACTCGCCCTTTAACACCAGCTGAAATATCTGAGCTGGCACCGGAATGCGTTGGGTTATTACCTGCAAACGATAAAGCTCTGAACGATAAACCTGCTGTTATTTGGGCTAAATATACCCAAGCTTTACGCGGTGTGTGGACCCAACCGACGCTGCTTGCGAGTGAACAACATAACAGCAGAGAAATATCAGAAGTAAATGAACCAGAAAAAATTTATATCGGTACGGACAAGAAGCGAAAAATTGTTGTGGCATTAACGAATATCCGAATGGATGAGGATGATTGGGCTGCAATGGCCTGTAATAAGTCCAATTTGTCCCGTATAAGATATCAGCCAATATCTGAACTGGTAAATGCGACTTTAAAATTATCACCTAAGCCTGACTATGTTCTTTTCCCAGAGCTTTCTATCCCTTTGCGATGGGTAAACAGTATTGCAGAACGATTAGGAGAGGCAGGTATTAGCATTATTGCGGGAACAGAATACCATCATGTTGATGAGCATCGGCTTGTGAGCGAGGCCGTACTTGTTCTTTCAGACAACCGCCTCGGTTATCCAACATTTGTAAAAATATGGCAACCCAAGCTGGAACCCGCAGTTGGTGAGGACAAGCTACTCCTATCAAAATATGGTAAAATGTGGGCGTTTTCTTCGCTACGTGGTAAGCATAGAAAACCGGTTTATATTCATAATGGCGTAAATTTTGGTGTCATGATCTGTTCTGAACTCCAGAATAGTAAAGCCAGAATTAACTTTCAGGGTCTTGTTGACGCATTAATGGTATTGAGCTGGAATCAGGATCTGGACACATTTTCCTCATTAACAGAATCGGCAGCGCTGGATGTACATGCCTACACTATTTTAGTGAATAACAGAAAATACGGTGACAGCCGTGTGCGTTCTCCAGCAAAGGAATCCTTTATGCGAGATATTGCTCGCGTCAAGGGAGGAGATAATGATTTTGTTGTTGCAGCAACGCTGGATATCAACTCATTAAGGGCTTTTCAGAGCAGAGCGAAACGCTGGACTGAGAAAGGTGATAAATTTAAGCCAGTCCCTGAAGGTTTTATCTTGGCTACGAACCGCAAAAAGCTGCCTCCGGCATAATGATTCTACTTAAACAATGCTCTAAATTTAAATAATCATGCCAATTGGTATAAACCTAGCTATAGGAATAGCTAGGTTTATATTTATTCACTAACGGGTAATAATCATTCGACTTCATTCATCTCTTACCAAAATCAAACGGACTAACCCCCTTATCCCGATTAACATCCAGAAAATCCGCCTACCACTACAGCATTAGCCTGCGCTCCCCCAAATGCTCAAGCCTTATGAATATAAGCCGCACGCACAGAATTACGTTCCTGGTGACTCATCTACCGCTCGACCGCATCCTTCGACCACAATCCCGACTCAATCAACGAACTACAAGCCATGGTTCTAAAACCGTGACCGCACACTTCAACTTTCGTATCGTAGCCCATTACACGCAGTTCTTTATTCATCGTGTTTTCACTCATCGGCTTTCGCGGATCGTGATCACCAACGAAGATCAGCTCACGGTTTCCACTCATACTTTTAATCTTTTCCAAAATGGCGAGATCTTGACGCGATAAGGGAACAATATGTGGAGTCTTCATCTTAGAGCCACGCTGAGAGTATTTAACACCCACCAGCGGCTCACGCTCTCCCGGAATCGTCCACATAGCAGTTTCAAAATCTACTTCTGACCAGCGAGCAAAACGCAGCTCACTTGAACGGATGAAAACCAACAAAGTGAGTTCAACCGCCAGTCGGGTTAACGGTCTACCAGAATAGTGATCAATGCGATGAAGTAATTCAGGAATGCGGTTAAGTTCTAATGCAGCACGATGCTGTCTTTTCGCCGTGGCAACCGCACCGGCAATTTCTTGAGCAGGGTTGTAGTCGATTAAACCGCTCTGCACAGCAAAGCGCATAATCGCGGTAGTTCGCTGTTGCAAACGAGCCGCAACTTCGAGACTCCCGGATGACTCCACCGCTTTGATGGGTACAAGCAAATCCCGTGTCTTCAACTCAACAATGTTCCGCTTACCGATAGCAGCGAAGAGATTATCTTCCAGGCTTTTCAATACACGAGCACTGTGCGATGCCGACCATTTCTGGTTGCTGGCATGCCAGTCTCTGGCAACCACTTCAAACGTTATCGCCTCTTGTTCCTGCTCTACTCTGACGGCTTTCTTATTCTCACTGGGATCGACGCCGTTAGCTAACAGCTTACGGGCGTCATCACGACGTGCCCGGGCATCCGCCAACGACACTTCAGGGTATTTCCCTAAAGCAAGCATCTTTTCTTTGCCGCCGAAGCGATAACGCAGCCGCCAATATTTCGAACCGTTCGGGTGAACAAGCAAAACCATGCCGTCACCATCCGTCAGCTTATAAGCTTTTGCTTCAGGCTTTGCCTTACGAACCTTCACATCACTCAGAGCCATGATGAGTATCCTTTCAAGGGTTCTGTATGGGTACAAACATTATCGAACCGGGATATACCCGCAGTTGTACCCACATCAGTAAGTTGATGTAGATTGAATCATGTTGACTTAGGTTGAGTGAAAAAGCGAGGAAAGCCTTGCGGATACTGGATTTCAGGCACAAAAAAAGACGTCCGTTGACCTCTATTGATGTTCCGATGGTGCCGAAGGCCGGACTCGAACCGGCACACCCGAAGGCGGTTGATTTTGAATCAACTGCGTCTACCAATTTCGCCACTTCGGCATGGAGGGAGAATTGTGGAAAACGGCGCTATTATACTTGTCATCTCGTCAGGCGCAACTGTTATTGTTCGCCGATGGCGTTAAGTGCTTAAAAAGCCATCATCTATCTGTTTTGGGCAAGCTTTGCTCGCTGGCTGTCAGATAGTCTTCAAACTGTTGTTGTAGCGTTTTGGCTAAGTTTTCTTGCAATTCAGTGATGCAATCTATTTGCTGCTGGTTGCTGGCGGCGATCTGTTGATCGGCGATGATGTTTTTCATCATTTCGGTAACACTTTTTTCCGGCGAGAAGTAGAGAATTTCATTACCCATTTCTAGCACTATGCCGTTTTCTTTGTGGCTAGTGAGTTTTAGGTTGCTAAATTTGTCTGACCAGCGTTCAGAGAATGCGGTTGCCAGTTTTTCCGGTAGATAAATTTTGCTTTGCTGTTGTAGGTCAATTTTAGCCATTAGATTAAGCAGCAGTTGTTCAATCACCGGTTCGTTTAATAGAAATTGAATTAATGTTTGCTCTATCTGTTTAATTATATCGTTATAGAGGGTGTGATTTAGGTCTTTGTATGCCTGAATAAATAAGGCTAACGCAGTAGATGTCTGGTTGATACCTTGGCAATAACCGTGAATTTTGGCCTGGTTAAATATTTTTTCTTTTTCTGTCTGCGCGGCAATAATTATTTTCTTCGCCTGTTTTTTGGCCTGGTTGATCAGTCGCTCATGATAATCATGGCTCTGTTTGAACTTAGCGCGGATCAAGACATTATCAATCGCTTGAGTCAATAATTTTTCAGGTCGTGTAGGTAACATAATTAAGCGTTGCTTTTAATAATGAATAATTAACTGGTAAAACAGTATTGGCTTGGCACTGTGGATAATTTTTATTAAACAGTAGACTAAAGCGGGCAGTTAATGCCAAGGAGCATTTTTCAATTAATGGTATTATTGCCCACATACCACACTTAGTTAGTTCATCTTGTGAATAAGAAGTGGCGATTAACGGGACAATTTGTTTTTTTGTGGCGGTAACAGCAATCTGGCCCAGGATAAAAATTGACTAAATTGTTCTGGCAATTGTGTGAGTTGATTGGCGATCATCAGCTGTGGCGATTGATATAAACCACCTAAATACAAAGCAGCGATGGGTAGCCTCGACCAATAATTAATATATAACTGTGCATGTAAGTTATCATCAAGTTCAAAATCGAGCGCGGTTGGCAATTGAAAGCGCACCATTACCTGTTGATCATAGATCCGTTTTTCCGCCATCGTTAACTTATCATAGGGTGGGTAACCAAATGAGTGATGAATATAACTGGCTGGTTGATACATTATTGTTTTTATCAAATTAAAAGTTTGTTGTTTCATTATTGTTGAGCTGAGGTTGCTGACCTACGTTTAATGCCCCAATAGATCAAACCACCCACTATTATTATGATAAAGAGTAATAGAACATATAAATAATATGCTCCGCCAGAGACATTTTTTTCAGTATAAGAAGGAATTGTTGGTGATATTTTATGAATTAAGAACACCGTAATATATTGCGGCTCCAATTCACTGATCGCATTTTTAATAAATGCTTTTATTCCCAATTTTAATTCATCAATATCTTGGTTTTCATCATGATAAAATACGATAACTGAGGCTTTCATCGGTGCCTGACTACGGTTATTAGCTGCAATAGGGTAACTAAGATGGACACGCGCATCAGCTATTTTGTCCAGTGCCATCAAAGATTGTTCAAGCCGCTGTTCAATACCTGAAATTAACCTGGCTTTTTCAATTTGTGGTGAGTTAACTAAGGCATCAGCAGGGAATAATTGGGAAATCTCAAGCCGTTCTGGCGAAGGTAATTGATATTCTTGTAATAACTGTACCGCAGCAGGCAAATCCTCTTTCGCCACATTAATTTTATAGAGCCCTTTTCCCTGTGCACTTTTGCTGACCGTTATGTGATGTTTTTGCAAAACTGCCAGTACTTCATTTGCCTGGCGTTGATTCAACGAATTCAGTAATGCTTCATCATGACAACCAGATAAAAGCAAAATGAGAAGAGATAGCGTGATAAAAAAGCGCATATGGCGAAAGAGTGTTGTCACGGTTATTGCGCCTTTATAACCGTTTCAACGGTTGTTAATGCCTTACGTGCTAAGGTACTCAACAATGACATTTCCAGCTGATAATCATGTGTAGTTTGCTGTATAGCAAGCAGTGAAGAGAGATCGTCTATTTGTAATGTATCAGCAACTTGCTGTTCAACCTGATGGTGTTGACGATATGCCTTACTGATGACTTGTTGTAACGTCATCGATTCTCCGTCAACAGATTCAGTCATGGCAGAAATATTACTTATGCTATTGATATTCATCATTTATCCTTAACGCATATTACCCAATATAGTCTGTGCATTCTCTTTGTGTGTCTTAATGGTCGTTGATATGTAGTTCAGTAAAATACTGTATCCTGCCATCGCTGCCTGAAATTCGGCCAAATCTGCTGAATTGGATGGATCTTTCTTCAATCTTTCAACCGCATTGTTAATATCTGTTTGATATTCACTAGATTTCGTTCCAGTCTTGATAAGTATCTCTCCAATGGTACTATTCTTGATTGACATAAAAGGATCTCCTTTCCAATAATGTTAATAATTATCCAGCGGGAAAGTATCGGTGTTCCGGCTGAACAAAAATATATCCCTTGGTACTTTTAAGTTGCGTTTTTTCTACTTGAGTTTCCTGCTCTTCAGGTAATAGAAATTGGAAAAAATTTTTTCCCAGTTGAGTTTGATAAGGTTTTAATTGCGATTTCAATTGATAAATTGCGTCTTCCGTAAGCACTTCACCCAATTGAATAACTAATCCTTTCTCAGATAACCATAATTTATAACTTTTTACTCTATTTGAAATTTCATTATCCACATAATTAATTAAATCAGATAATAAAATAGCATTCACATTAAATTGACATGGCTGATATTTATTCAATAATTGTTTAATCATTTCTTTAGTTTTTTTATTCTGATAAATAAATGAAACACTATTATAATTTACTATATGGAAATAAAAATGTTCCGTATTAGGGATTAAATTATTAATTTCATCAACAATTTTTTTTATATTATTTATTTTATTCAAAAATTGATCACAATTAAATGATTGTGAGTGATTAATTACTCCTCTAGAAAATAAAGATTTTTTATTAATATTGACCTCATAAGAGAATACATAATAACAGAATAAAAATAAGACAAGCAATAAAAAAGTGGTTGCTATTTTTATCAAGTAATTTTTATTTGATTTATGGGATTTCTCAATTAAACACGACAAATCCTCACACTCATCACACCATTTTTCATCAACTTTTTTTATCGCAAATAGTGGTATTTTTTGCCAGAAAGTTGGGTAATTGAATTTAGCTTCAAATGACTTAGCCGGCATATTTTGTTCATTTATACTATAACAAAAACTATCCCGTTGGTTATCTAGATTAGGCAAATTAACATCAATAATAATCAACTTATTTTGCTGATTAGTGGGTACATAAAGTTGTATAAAATCGTTATCGTTTTTATTATTATGTTGTTCTGACCATTGTCGAATACTTTATTCATTGCCAACAATAATTTGATAGTGGCCGGGTATTAACGAAAAGAGCATACCACTGAGTTTCCCAGTAAAAAAACGAATCACATAGTTATCATTTATATTCATGTAATTTATCTATATTGAAATTATTAAAATATTTAATATACCTTTATCATTATTTATCTTGAAAAATTATAAATAAAAAAAATACATCAAAGACTAAATTTGATTTTTTTATTTATATATTTATATTTTTTTTCTTATGAAGAGTAGTGTATCATTTTAACAAAAAATTTAAAGCTAACAAGTTAAACATCATATTATAAAACTTACTTATATTATAAATTAGATTTATCAGGGAAGGAATATATGAACTATTTTATACCTAAAAATAAAATAGATATTAATAATATAAACATTAAATATTTTTTATTTTTATATATTCCTAATAATTCATTTGGGATTGTAAAAGACAAACAGAATCAATATTATCATTTAACGGATAAACAAATATTTTTATCCTTGGAACAGGTTTCAACAATAAAACCTATCCATAATCACTGGACAATAGAAAAAGCAGATATTTTTTCTTGTATAAAATTGGTTGCTTACATCGATTATGCTTTAGCTAATCACAATCTTCCCAATTATTCTAATCAATCAGTAATTACTAAAAATCACATGTATATTCTCGATGCTTGCGCAGGAAAGGATATTCAAACTTTACTCATCAATTCACTGCTAACCCCTTATAAGACTCAATTGCAGCCGTTAATTGAAGCGATGAGAAATCATGAATGCTATTGGATAACCCGTCACCTACTTAATCAAATGAAACAAAATGTTAATAATATAACGGAAATTCGCCTGAAGTATGGCGTTTCAGAGACCCATTTTCGGCGCCTTTGTCATCAATATTTAGGTCTCTGTGGTAAAAAACAGTTACGTTCATGGCGAGCGACTTCAGCAATCTTATCAATAATTCTAAAAAATAAACCCCTAACCAATATAGCTCTGGATTACGGTTTTAGTTCCGCTTCACATCTATCAAAAGAGATAAAAGTTATTTTTGGTGCCACACCTAAGTCATTTAGATTGATAAGGAAGTCATTCTATGAAGATTAGCCCGTTATTGCAGGCCATCGTTTCATGTTGTTTTTTATTGATTGTTTTTCCTAATCAAGCAACGACATTTTCAAATTTAAAAGACGATGTTTTACTCAAAGAGCACATTGAACAGGATAATGATCTATTTATTGCGGTTGATAGTCGGGTTGAACAATTTTTTGACGTATTATCCGATAAATTGAATAAACCTTTTATTCTCAGTTCAGCAGTCAAAAAGAAGCGAATTTCAGGTCGATTTGATGTTTCATCACCTAAAACCGCTTTTGATACCTTCGTACGTCGCATGGCATTTATCTATTTTAATGATGGTAATGTCATTTATATTTACGATGGAAGTGAAATGAAACAACAGATGCTTAATCTGAAAAAGATCGATTTTAAGCGCGTAAAAGAGTATTTACATGCCATTAGGCTTTACGATCCACGTTATCCCTTACGCGGAGGTAGCAATAATAAAACCTTTTATGTCTCTGGGCCGCCAATTTATGTGAAATTGGTTCAAGCTGCGGCAGAATATCTGGATCAAGAAGCACAACAATTAAAACAGGATATTATTGAAGAAAAGCGCTTTGGTAATGATTATGTTCACATCTTTGCTTTAAAAAATACCTTTGTCAACGATAGAAGCTACGCTATCCGGGGAGAAAAATTAGTCTTACCTGGCATCAGTAGCGTTCTACAACAACTTTTTCAATCCAACACGCAAACAGCAAGTCAAACGGACAAAAAAACCGCAAACATTGACGAACAATATGAACCAGAACCCTCCTTTGTTACTCGTGTTGGCAAAGAATCGATCGAATTAGTACCTTTACCCGGTTCTAATAGTCTATTAGCCAAGGGCAGTATTCAATTGATCAATGAAATGATCCAGCGTCTTGATCAACCGAAACGGCAAGTTGAGCTGTCATTGTGGATCATCGATATTGCTAAACACGAAGCCGATCGGCTAGGTATTGATTGGCAAAGCAGTTATCACTCTAAAGATGGTAACTTTTTACTTAATACCAGCGATATTAGTGCAGCAGCCGGGATACATTTTTTAGCCAAAATACGGGCAATGAGTATGGAAGGAAGTGCCCATATGGTTTCCCGTCCTATAATCCTAACGCAAGAAAATACACCTGCGATCTTTGATAATAGCACTACCTTCTACGCTCAAGTACGTGGCAAGCGTATTGCCACGTTAGAGTCTGCCACATTTGGCACCATGATAAGTGTCGTCCCTCGCCTTTCACCTACCGGCGATGAAATTGAGATGGTTATCAATTTGGAAGATGGCGCTGAAAAAAAAAACCAACAGCGGTGAAACAGAAAAAATTGATGCGTTGCCTGTCATTAATCGCACCAATATCAGTACAGTGGCTCGTGTTGCCCAAGGCGATAGTTTGCTGATTGCTGGTTACACTAGAGAAGATATTGATTCCAGTGAGAGTAAGATCCCATTACTTGGCGATATCCCATGGATAGGTGGATTATTTCGCTTTAGCAGTACAACCAATAAAAAAATGGTGCGTATTTTTATGCTGCAGCCCAGATTGGTTAAGGGAAAAAATCTGTTGAATGACTCACTAGGAAAAAATCCATTTAAGCCGGTTGATGCTCAAACCCAGGCGGCTATTGACCTGCTTTATACTTATATCAATGATGAGAATAGGTAATAAAAATGGTAGACATCAATAAAATTAGCTCATCAGTTTTGTTACGCCAGCAACCAAAGACGCAACACTCATCTGACATTGAAACAACCAAACCTACGGCAATGGTCGTCAATCACCACCACCAGCTATTAGATATTATGGATGATATGTCAATGGCCATGAGTCAATTTAATCGCCGCCAAGATCTACAAAAGAAGCAACAGGATAGTAGAGAAATAAATAGCCGTATTTTGGAAGATAATGCAGATAGAAAACTGGCTGCAGCGATCAAATTATTAAACAATCAAAATAATAAATTAGCTGATATTTTAGCCTTACTGCGCCAGTTTTTTCCTGATGATAGTGACTTTGTCTCAGTGCTAAAAGAGCTGTTACGCCGGCGCTACTTTTCTGCCTCATTGGCCATCGAGATTGAAGCCGAGATTCAGGCACTTTGTCAAGGTACTCATCAACGAGCAAAAGCAACCCGAGCAGGTATCAATATTGCGTTAAAAGCTAAACAATTTAGCTATCAAACCGCATTAAGTGCGATGCAACTTCGCCAGTTATACCGCGATTTCATTAGCCAAGATATTGAACCGCTATGGTTTTATGAGGAGTGGGTTAATCAATACGGCTATGATAAACGTTTTTTAATTATTGATTTTGTTTTGCAGTCGTTACTCTGTGATATGCAAGCATTGTCGCCTAGTTGCGCTTTTATGCCCGAATTTGCTGTCTATCTATCCACTTTAGGCCGGATCAAACAACTCTCTTCTGCTGACAAAATCTTTTTCGCTTACTGCTCTAATCTACCTTTTTTAATCCAGCCAGATGCTCAAATTAGCTGGTTAGCTATTTTTATTAAGGGATTAAGTGATCCGGAAGCAATGATGGTTATCATCCGAGATATTATTGCTAATAAACAACTAACCATTGTTATCAATCAACATATTTTATTACTGCAACAACTCATGGCTGCATTTAAATCGATAACCATAGAAATCTATTTAAGCCCTGACATCAGAGAAAGAACGCTATCACAATTACTTGCATTACTTGATTTACTTTATCAAAAAGAAAAAAGCTTAAGTCATCTTTAATTTTCACAGCAGGGAACGCAATATGTTGCAATCAGTTTTGTTGCAAATTAGAAACAAGCCTGAACTTATCGTACTTGGTATCATGATCTTAGTGATTGCCATGCTAATATTACCACTGCCGACTTATATTGTTGATCTGCTGATCGGCTTAAATATTGTCATTTCACTATTAGTATTAATGAGTTCTTTCTACATTACCAAGATCATTCATTTCACTAGTTTCCCCGCTCTGTTGTTGATTACTACCTTATTTCGACTGGCACTATCTATTAGCACTAGCCGTCTGATTTTGCTCGATGCCGATGCTGGCGACATTATTACTTCCTTTGGTCAATTTGTGATTGGTGACAACTTAGTCGTGGGATTGGTGATTTTTGCTATCGTAACCGTAGTGCAATTTATTGTAATCACCAAAGGCTCTGAACGAGTAGCCGAAGTTGCTGCCCGTTTTTCGCTTGATGCCATGCCGGGTAAACAGATGAGCATCGACGCTGATTTAAAATCTGGCATTATTGACAATGAGGGTGTCAAGCACCGCCGCATTGAGCTTGAACAAGAAAGTCAATTATACGGCGCCTTTGATGGTGCCATGAAATTTATTAAGGGAGATGCTATTGCTGGCATTGTGATTATTTTTGTCAACTTTTTAGGCGGTATTTCTGTTGGTATGGTACAGATGGGCTTTAGTTTTAGTGAAACATTGACAACTTATACCATGCTAACCATCGGTGACGGATTAGTCGCCCAGATCCCGGCTTTACTGATCTCAATCAGTGCCGGTTTTATTGTCACTAGAGTGGGAGGAACGCAGAAAAATTTGGGTCAAAATATTATCAAGGAGCTGTTTTCCCATGATTTTTCTTTAATTATTACCGCGGTTTTAACGTTTATTATGGGTTTTTTACCTGGTTTTCCAACACTGATATTTATATTGCTATCAATATTAATCAGCGCCTCTATTTAAGAAAAACCTTAGCTAATAAAAAAATAACTAAAAATCAGAAAAAAATTATTAGTCAACATAGTAGTATTAATAATAGAGAAAATAATGTTCAGTCTCAATCTAATGGGGATATTTCTTATCATGAAGCGGTGCCATTGATTATTTCAATCTCTGAGCAACATAAAGATTATATTGAAAATAATCAATTAACCCAGTGGTTAAAAAATCAAATCTTAATCCAATATGGCTTGTTATTACCTGACTTTATTATTAATTATTCTGCCGAATTAGAGCCCTATAAAGTCATTATTTTAGTCAATGAAGTTAAAAGCGCAGAGTTTCATATTATTTTTCAAAGTTATCGCGTGCTTAATAAAACCAATGAGTTTGGTCAGTTGGGACTTAAAAACCAAACAACTCAGAAACAAGGCGAAATCTACTACTGGGTACAGCAAGAAGAGAAAAATAAATTAGAACCGCTAGACTATCTGTTTGCCAGTGATATCAGCGAGTTTTACTGTTACTTCAGTCAGGTGATAACCCGTAATATCAGCGAATTTTTTGGTATTCAAGAAACGAAAGATTTATTAGATCAATTAGAAAGGAAATATCCTGAATTATTGAAAGAGTGTTATCGCCATGTATCGATCCAACGTATTACCGAAGTATTACAACGACTACTACAAGAACAGATATCGATTCGTAATATTAAGATAATTTTAGGTGGGCTAGTGCAATGGGGGCCTAAAGAAAAAGATCCGATTATGTTAGTTGAACAAGTTCGAACACTTTTAGCACGTTACATTACAGCTAGTTTTATCTTTCAACAAAAATTGCATGTGCTAATCGTTTCAGCAGAACTGGAAGAAATTATTCGTCAAGGAATACGACAAACTTCGGCTGGCTCTTTTTTAAATCTCGAACCTGCTCAATTGGATCTGGTACAAGATAGGTTATTAGTCGCAATTAAAGAGAATTATACTACCCCTAAGATAGTTACTTAACAAAAATAAAAAACATATATATCAGTTACTTATAAATTTATAGTTCATTTTATATACGCATTTATACGATAAAACACGAATTTTCACTCACTATAAATCAATTACTTATAGCTCATAGTGAGTTACAATTTTACCTAATTTTGACTGAAATCTCAGTTTAAATTCACCCTCTTTTTTAATTCCCAAATAACCTTAATCATTCGTTTCATTACGAATATAAAATACCCATTGACGAAAGAAGAAATCATGCGCTATAGTTTACTTGCATCTGCAAAATCAGATGTCGGGATTAGCCTCTCGCTGGAATACCGTGTCGTAAATTGACACGCAGTAGCGTGTTTTTTTATGCGCCTTAGTCCACTTCTATGGTGGCTCAGGTAGGGGAACCGTAAGGTTCGCCGGTACGGTATCCGGTAAGGCTAACCCTGTCTGGGCTACCACCCAAGATTAGCCTCTTAAATGGTAGCAATATCCTTAAATACCGTATGAGGTCATTATGACAACATTATCTACCACACCATTTACTTTCGAGAATCACATAATCCGTACTGTTATGATAAACAATGAGCCATGGTTTGTTGCTCAGGATGTTTGTGACGCGTTAAAACTTGCGAATTCTCGTATGGCATTAAAACCTTTAGATGAAGATGAAAAAACTGACGTAAGTTTAACTTACACCAGCTCAAATGGTGTTGTTCAAAATCGTGACACTAACATAATCTCTGAATCAGGCATGTACACTTTAGTACTACGTTGTCGTGATGCAGTCAAACAAGGAACCCTCCCTCATCGTTTTCGCAAATGGGTAACAAATGAAGTTCTTCCATCCATCCGTAAAACTGGAAAATACGAACACCCTAAACACCAACCGGAAGCTCACGAAAAGTTCAGCAACAAAGATACGCAAAATCTCGCCCGTATCATTGCGCTGATGACACAAAACTTTCGTTTCAGAGATGCATGGAATAATGCTATCTGGTATGCACTAAGAGAAGTCACCGGCATTCCCTCACCTTATCCGATGGAAGTTCGGCTAGTCCCTTCTATCGCTTCTGAATGTGAGCGTATCTGGCATGTCACGGAAGCGCTTCAAGATGTGATAGCTGATGCAGAAAAAACAGCGATTAAACGCATTATCCGCAAACGTGAAAATGCTGACAAAGTTATCGATGAGATAGAAACTTTGTTATCTCAGACTACACAGGATAACCAGCTAATGCTAAATGGTGCACTATAAAACTGGCATAAAGCGAAATTGACCCACTTCCTCCAACGCTGCTAATAGGATGCCCCTGTAATGGGGCTATTCGGGCTTCTTAGGCCAATCAATCTCAGGCGCGGTTGAGGTATCGACACGATTAAGCAGTACGCGATATTTTTTCCATTCTGTCAGTTTTTGCTTCTCTTCTTCAGTCGCCATCTCCAAATCAATCGCATCTTGCAACGGTGAAATAACTTCTCTTGCACCTTGCATTAGCGCGCTTTTTTTATCCTCAGCTTCTGCGATTAATTCTTTCTTCGTTTTAGGAGGAATATCTACCCAAATTGGGTCACCCTTGTCACTGATCCCTAACGTTTTACCGATAGGGGGCGGATTAAGCGCAAATTCACGATAAACGCTGTAGGGGACTGCTTTGGCTTTATCATCCCAGCTACCCGCTTCGATATAATCCTTTTTCATTGAAGCGGCGAACCAGGCTAATTCTCTCTGGCCAAAATAATAAGTTTCTTCGTTTACTAAATTCATAATTACCATCCTATTGCTATCCATCTCATATCAGTGAATGGAGAAGCATTAGATCCCTCAGTGACTTTACTCTGACGCATGCTAAATCCAACTCTATCCGCATCCATTATATTAGGTGCATGCATTTGAGATAGATTAGAATTTGAATTGAAATTAGCTAATCCCATTCCGGCTAAGGTATTTGGAAAAGCCATAGGAAATAACTTTCTTGAAATATCATTTTTAGGCACGCTACCCCATTGAATAATCAGGCCCGTATTCGGATCTTTCAGCCAACCATTTGCCGATTTTTTTGCTGTCCATTTAATAGCATTAATCCTAGAGTCCACTTCGGATTTAGTGTAATTATCTCCTTGTAATGCAAGAACTCCTGCTTTTTCGGGTAAATAAATACTAAATTTTCCAACTTTTTCAAAATATGAACGTTGGTCATTATTATTAGAACCTATGCGCCAAGTGTTTCCATTAGCTGCGATTAATTCTAGATATCCATGAGTACTAGGAGACTTAACCTGTAATCTTCCAATCTTTAAAGTTTCAGTTGAACTTTTTTTAGCAAAAGTATCGGTACAGGCTTTTTGGCTTATCACATCGGTTGTTGAGTCACCTGTCGTTTGTTTAATCGTTCCCTTTAATTTTTCAATATACTGAATATACTTTTCCGCCTGTTCTTTAAATCTATCAGGGTTATACTTTAATATATTTGGAAAATAGAACTGTTGTGCCCCATAAGCATCATAGAGAGCCATTGAGTGGCCTTCTACTGTGACGAATTTGGATATCTGGCCATTATAAACAGGAAATCCAGATTGATTAATGATAATCGGTTGCGCAACGGGTATCGTTGAGCCATCTTCATTTTCAAGATATACTTGGATTTGATTCTGGTGTACAGTCGGATCGGTATCAATCTTACCGATGTAGATTTTACCGTTTGCGCATGCCTGAAATTTTCGTCTCAGCGTAAATAACTGAGCAGGCATACTCACGACAACATTAGGGTTAATGTTTGGCATGTATTTCTCCGTGCATAAAACTTTCCACTATATGGAATGCCTGCATACAGTGAAGATAATTAATTTTTAGGTGATAAATATGTGGTTTACTACATGGGAATTACTCTTGTTTGTTTATTTCTTTTATATTATGAATAATAAAAAGCTGTGAGGGGAGAAGAAAAAACAGTTATTGTTTTTCTTCTCCTGAGAACCAGCCTATAATTCCGAGACGAAATATCTTTTGCTTCTCAGCCGCTGGCAGTTGTCTATATATTTCTTTCCACCATCTTGTTTTAGCGATATTCCTTTCAACGGTTCGCGCAATGACTTCTTGTTGAGCAACGGGTTTATTTGATGATGATACTAGCCGCTTCCATTCAGGGGACATCATCATTTCAGTTACTGCATTATACCCTCTTCCCTTTGAGCTCCCTGACGTTTGCTTTAGTGTCTGTCCGGCAATAAATGATGCACCGCCTGTTTTTGCGGCTGCTCCAGTCGCCAAGGTTTTTCCGATCCATCCTCCTCTATCTCCAGTAAGAAGTTCTCCGATGTAGTTCATTTTTCCTGAAAATCCAATATTATCAGGGAATTTTTCAGTAAATCTGCCCGTAACGCCCGTTGGGATCCAATATCGATTAGCTTGCTGCACATTTTTCGCTAGCCTATACATCGATTCCAGAGACGCACGCGCATCCGGTGACAGATATCGATACAGTGTTTTTTCTGTGCCTTTATCTTTCATTGCAGCCCAGGTATCTACCATACCCGTAAACATATTATCTGAGGATTTTTTTGTCCCTTTACTGAAAATATCATTCAGTGAAGTGGCTATTACCTGATGCCTTTGCTTTTCAGGGATCGCATTCATTACTTTGTAGAATTGGGCTTTTTCTCCTTTCGCAAGATTTGATATCGCATTCGTCACTTGGTTTGTTATTGATTTATCCAGCGTTTTACCCGCAACATTTTGAAATGCTTTTTGAATTTTAAATCGTTGAGCACCAATTTGTTTAGCTAACTTAACCTTTTCGTCAACTCCGTACTGTTTGGCTATAACATGCATATCGTCAGATAAGGTGCTATAAAGATCTTTCATTCTTGTTGCTCTTTCATTACCAAAAGGCGTATCGGCTTTATCGTATTCTTTCCCTACTTTTTTCCTTAAATGGTCAAGTCTTTCATAGGTTAAGGCACCACTATTTTTAGGGCCACCAAGCGGGGCTACAGCCTCAAAAACTTCCTTCTCCATGGGGGATAAATATTCCCAGCCCCCTCGCTTATCTGCCCATTTTGTTAGTTTTTCTTCGGTTAAATTAGCGTTAACCATTGAGTTTTCTGGTATCTTTCTATTAATACTCTTATAAAGCCTTTTCTCTTGCTCTTTTAGCCCCTTGATGGTCATATTGTATCGACCAACTAAAGCATCATCCATATCGGATAAATTTCTTCTTCCCAAGCTATCAAGAAGGTTTTCAGCACTGTTATTTAGTGCCGTTAAAGATTCTTTTCTCACCACTGAAAGCTCACTGTCAGGAACGAGAGCCATCTGAGTTTGAAATTCCTGACCGACTTTATTTTTAGTGAGATAGGCGTCAAACATTTGTTCTGGTTCGATCCCGAGAGTTTTAGCAGAATCGGTTAGCTCTTTATCGTGCCTGAATAAATCAGAGACATTACCATATTGCTTATTTACTGCCGCATTTGTTGCTGTATCAACGCCAACAGGACTACCACTAGTAACTTGCTTGGTTGCTTGCTGAACCTCACGACCTGGCGCACTATTCACTTTATTACTAACAGCATCATAAGCTTTTCCTAAAATAGGGGTAATCGCTCTGGCTAATCCACTACCAGCAACACCGACACCCAAATCAGTCGCTAAACTTTGGGCGTTATCGCGCTGACTATTCTGTGCTAATGCTCCTACTGTATTCTCAGCCACCATATCCGCTAATTTAGTTGCACCACG